>QEPC01002305.1:2023285-2037511 GCA_003113815.1 Sphenodon punctatus | reverse complement strand
AATTTATTTCATTGGTTTCAATGGGGACACAGCGCCCCATTGAAACCAATGAAATAAATCCGGTACCGGCATACCGGATTTAATCCGGGAATCCGGTTTTCGTAGAACCGGGAACCGGTAAATCCGGTAGCCGGTAATGGGCCCGGGGTCCCACCACTATGGTCTATTATTTGGATAGGGTGAGCGCGCACAACACAGTTGTGAGAATGTTTGGAGCCATCTTGAAGAACCTTCTTTACAATGCAACAACCTTCTGATCAGCACGTGGGGAGGAGCTGTTTGTAAACAAACAGCCTTATCTCCCATGCTGCTGCGCTACTAGGAGGCAGAGGCAGGTGAGGAATGGGGTCTGGAGCCAGGGAGAGGAGGAAGAATCACTTACTGGGGGAGAAGCTGGCTGCAGCCTGCTGCCCAGCCAGGCAAGTGCGGGGCCCCAGCTCGCCGCGGGGCCATGTGAGGCCGCACGTATGGCACATGCCTGGGGCCGGCCCTGCCCATTATGCCCTTCCTCACATGCAAGTGCACGGCCAGAGGAATCCCCACCTCCTGTTTTCGGTGCAGTCATCACCCCCCCCTTCCTTTTTAACACCCCTCAAAGTCATACCACCATACTGCTCTTACTCCTTGCGTGGGTGGGGACTTGCTGATGGAGGCAGAGGTGTGCATAGACCAGATCAGTTTGACTGCACAAGCGCAGGGTGGATAGGGCTTAGGTGGTTTCCCTGCAGGGCTGAATGCTGAGCAAACCAGGGCAAACAGGCAGGATCTGCTGAAAGGGGGTTGGTGAATGGCACTTGCCCCTGAGGAACAATTGTTGTGCTAATAGAAGATACAAGCTGGAGAAGGGAGATCTGTATTTGGAGACACTGGGATAACAGATCTCCTATCTCCTTCCTCACATTCTTCAGCATGCTGTCCAAGTGCTCCAACTGCTGCCAGAGGTGGGTCCAGTGCCTGTCCTCCCACTAGCAGTCCAGGCATGCCTCTGCAGCAAAGGCCTGCCTTTCTGCCGCAGAAACTGCTTGTACCCTTAATGACGTCTTGGATCTCATCCACTCCACCGCATGGTCTCCCCAAGCAACTCTTTCACCAAATCCACCCTGTACCATTCTGGTTGTGGACCTGCAGGTCCTGGTTCCACTGGGCCCTTGTGGCTGGGGATTCTGTCTATGCCCGTTACGATGGCAGACCTGTAACAAGGCAGCAAAGAAAGCCATTAGTCCAGGCCAACCCACCCCGGTGATTCAGCTCCTATCCACCTTTCCTGCCCAATGTAACAGCCCTCTGTCTGCACTAAGAGAAGCAGGAATGAGTACCTGGGACAGGTTGCTGCTGGGGAGGTTGCTGGGCGGGATTGGATTGGCATGTGGTTCTCCTCCCATGATCACTGTAGAAGAGTGAAGAACATAAAGAAATCAAGCACTGCCATTAACGCACTCCCCCTTTCCCTCTGCGCCCGCCATTTTGGCTTCCCTCCTCCCCGTCTTCAGTCCTGCCATGGTGCCTAGGGCTGAGATGAGAGCACGTGTTCCTGTTCCGCAGGGAAATACCACCATTTTGTGAGTGCTTGTGAGTGTCAGTACTTCATCAGTTTCAGATGATTCTGTGCTTCTGCCATTTTTACCACCATCTTTATCACTTTCCAAAAGGTTTCATTACTTTTCATAACTTTCCAGGTCTTTCTTTTCATCACTTCCTGGGACTTTTATGATAGTTGGAGTGGGGGTGGAAGCAGGAAGTGGAGGAGCCATTATTGACCCACTTCTGGCCCCTGATAAAGGCACAGCCATAGAGGTGGGATGTCATAATGGCTCCATCCACACAGAAGAACCAATCCAACAGCTCATAGTATTTTGCCTCCCACAGCTGGAAGCAAAGTTGTTGTCTTGGATTTCCTTGTACCGCATGCACAAGTCCTTGGCCTGCTGCCAGCGCTGGTTCATGTCCGTTATATCCCTGGAGTGGTATTTAATACTATTTACTCCAAGGAATAGACCTCTGGTGGACAGACTTGTAGGCAGAGAGTGCCTGGGATGGAGCACCAGATGTAGTGGTGCTGGTAGTTGCCTGGGAACACAGTAAAGGAAAAAACCCACTTAGATAACAATAAAGAGAAGCATTTACCACTCAGCTATGTGAGTGCAGCTCCCCACCCCCAGTGCATTAACTTACCATAATTGTCTGGCTGACATTCTCAGTAACGTAAAGACTGTGAAAGTCGCTCTGGAGAAAGCAACAGCTTTGAAACAGAGAGTACTGGACACATGCTGCAAACCAGGATGAGCTGGGGTAATGCATCTTTGAACTTGGCGTGCATTGGGCTTTTAAGGCGGACATTACATGTGCCAGTGAGAACAAGAGTGCAGAGAGAGACAGGAAATGGTTGTTCCTTGGAGCACTCTAAGCTTTTCATCTGCTACTCTATGTTGCTGGTGGATCTGTATATCCATGCATCTGTATGCAACCTATATGATGGAATGCAGACATGCGGGAGCACATTAGCCCACAGTCACCCACATGGCAGGCTCTGCTTGCTTCAAGACTCCACCATGAGTGGGGGCTGTGTGTCTGATGGGTGGTGGCCATGTTGCTGGTGGGGGCAAATACCTAATAAAGGGGCAAGTGGACACCCACCTGCTGTGGGCTAATGTGGACTACTGTCTCATTTGTTTTTACCCTTTGATTGTTTTTTATTACATCAGCAATTCTGCTCAAGTGCCAACTTCAGGAGGAGGAAAACCTAATTTCTGCTTCCATTTGACATCAAGTATTTTGGTAGCCTTGTGGCACTTTCAGAGAACTACTATCCTAAAGTTTGAAATGTTTTATAAAAGTACTATGTTGCACATCTTTAAATATTAGCACTATTTTGCACCTCTTCTACCAAGAGACCAGTCATGTACTTAGAGAGAGATCCTCTGCCTTGACCCTGCACTCCAAAGCAGTGGATCAGATTTTCCATGAATGAGGAACAGGGGAAATGGATTTCTCCACAACTTATCTGGAGAAGATTCCCGTCCTCCATTTCTTGTCATCTAGAAAGAATGCATAGTGTTTACAAGAAAGATATTCTCCATCTGCTGGAGAAGGAATTCCCTGTGTTTCTTCTCACCACACTTCCTTAGCAAAAGATGCTAAAGGAAAGCCAAAGCCAAAGTTTGCTATATAAGCTTCAATCAATCAATCAATCAATCAATCAAAACCTTTATTACGTAATCAAATTGGCTATTGCAAACCACATACAACCTACCTCATACAAAATAAACAAACAAAATCCCTAGTTCAAAAACAATAACCATATAACTTTCAATTAATAAATATAAAACCTCGGTACAAAATAATGATAAAAACAAGAGTAACATAACCTTAACAGACAATTCTAAGACCAATTCTCAAAAATAATCCATTTGCCATCGTCTGGACAAATGTTCAGTGTGCGTTTGCCATTATATCCAATATAAGCTTAATAGATCCAGATTTGCCCATGCATAATTGATTCTCAGTTATGTTGCAGTTTAATTATTTTGGGGTTGTGTCTTTTTGGATGTATTTTATTTTATTTTATTTTATCATATTTGTACCCCACTCTTCCTACCTCACGGTAGCCCAGAGCAGCTTGTTTTTATAATAAAAGACATAGGTATGTAATGTGTCCCTCCTGAGATGATTCATAGATGACATCCTTAGAGAAGAGAAATCCTTACTTTGCAATTCTGTATGTTTCAAGAATTTGTAGGTTTCACACTTGCAAATCTACATTCTTTCTCAGTTCTTAGGAGAATATTTTCAATTTAAATTTTGATATTTTTATTATTCTGTCTTTTTTCATTAATCTTTTTGTGGTTGGTTAATTTATCCTTTGCAAGTCTTCACTTCGTACTCATTAGGGAGATAGGATTCATAGATATAAAGGTCAGAAGGGACCCTTATGTTCATGTAGTCTAGTGTCTTGCGTAAGATAGGTCATAGATTTCCAAGACATAGGCACACAGCTCTGTGTGGGATGTGATCATTAGCAGAGATGCATGGCTTGCAACCAGATGGATTGTTTGCCTTTATGGACCAAATACCTTAGCAGTACAGCAGTTCCAGCAAACTATGGAGCACCTTGCAGGGATTCTGAAGTAGATTACTAGTATTCTCTTCTTAGAACTATAATTTAGCATTAAAACCAGATTTTTAAAAGCTCAAACAGAAAAATGAGATTAAAGAAAAGTAGCAAGTTTTTCTTATCAAATTGTTCAAACAAATTATAGATTGGAAGGATACATTCAGATTAAAAAGGAAAAAAAAGAAAAATTCCTCTACCTGTGTTACTGTTATGTAACACATTACATACCTATGTTTTTAATTATAAAAACAAGCTAGTTAGCATCACTTTTATTTCCAGGTTCTTTTCACCTTCAGATAATGCTGTCAACTCTCCCCTTCCTTGAAGCAGAAAGTCTGTTGCTGAGCTCTAATGTTCCCTCTTTCCTTCTAAAATAGTAAAGAAAGGGATATTATGAAAAGAGAACTAAAAGAAGAAGGAGAGGAAGGAGACTGTCCGACAATGTCAGGCAACCTCTGAGTACTGCACCGTATGAATGAAGGAATGTTCATGTTGCCTTCCTTTAATTAGTCCTTTCTAGGGTTTTATTCTGCTCCTGTACATGATTTTCCTTAACATTGTCCACATTGTGCCATCAGCCTCCTAGTTCTGTTTTCTGTAGCCTTTTTCCTTCTTTGCTCCCCTAACTACATGGCTTTTGTGAATATCTGAAGTTGGGCATTCAGCAGTAAATCTTCCTGTTGCTATGCTAAGATTATAAAGATCACTTAAGTGATTCCATTGAAATAGGTCAAGACCATCCAGAATTCATGTCAGTAGACTCCAGGCATTTGTCATCCTCTTTGTGTGATATGTCTCTTAATGGCACCTAAGTAAGGGTCAGATCTGAGAGCGCCACAGCCATTTGTTATCTCACAAACACTGCCTCAGAGTTTGAATGCAGATGCAGTCTCCAAACCTGAGGCCACTGCCATTTCCTGTAGGATTTTTGAAGGAAGACATCAAATTAGTTTCAATCCCTAAAAATATTCCCCTCATTTCTGAGCCATATATAATAAACTCTTTTCTGAGTAAGTAAAAGACAAGGCTTTACTGGTATGTTCCAATATGAGATCTTATTCCTCCATTCATAAAAATATTGTTTATAGAAAGACAATCTTCTGTCAGAAAAATCAAGCTTTGATGGCATCATTGTTTCTCAAGCATTCCAGCCTACTAAAGTAGCTTAAGTAAGGGCAGACCTGTCTCCAAGAAATCCCACGTTTGATACATCTGTGAAGTTTTGTTAGCGTTAGTGCCACTACTACTTCTACCACGTATTCTCAGGAAAAGTAATAAGTTTACATAATGGAGTTTTTTCCTGCTAGAATCAAAAGTTTCAGCAAAAGGAAATCTTTTGAAAAGACAATTTGAACACTTTCAGTCAAAAAGGCAGTATCGGGGATTTCCAAGACCTGCACATTTCCCCATTTAAATCCCACTATTTCTTACTGAATTCTTACTTTTATTTTCTGGGAATAAGTCTCTTCATCAGGCATGACTAGTTAGAGAAGTCCTTTACAAAAATCCCCATGTTCCTTCACTCAAAGTTTTCCTGTGCCCAGTGAAGCTGAGTTTCACACCATGCCCTATGTACTTCCTGATTTTACTCTCAGTGGCCTTTATTTCCAGGGTATTTTATTTGTTTTGGTTTGCTGATTATTATTATTTTTTCCCCAATTCTTTTCTCTGTGTCTCCTGCAATATCCATGATTCTACTAATCAAAAATAAGGAGGAAGCAGCCCACTCACTATTTCATATAGGAAATCAGTCAGTGAGAGATCTGGCAATAGATATTGAAGTATCTTTACAGTTTTAATGCACCGCTTCAGATTTATGTACCAACTGAAAATGGGAGGTTATGTACAGTGGTTGTCTTGGTTTATTTTCATGTATGTAAATGAAAAAGAAGGCGCCATATAGGTCTTTATTTTCAGATTGAAAGTTGATATGCTTTCCAGAGTTATTCACAAGCAGTTCCACTTTTTCTTGTTTTTTCTTCTCTTACTTTATCATTGGTTTTTCAATGCTTTTAATTAATTAATTAATTAATTAATTAATTAATTAATTACTTTTTGTTTACTCTGCAAGTAATATGGGTAGATATATGCAAGGCTGAACTGTCTACCTGCTGTCCAGAGAGGTGAGACATCAGCAATGGAAATCTAGGAAGCTACTACTTCATCTTGACCACCAGAATATTATTCTGCATTGTAACTAGATTTTAGTTCTGGACCCTTGTAAGTTGCAATATATGATAAACTTATTACATCTACTGTCTGTCTGTGTAGCCTAAGGAAAGAGGAGGGCATATGAAAAGTGGACATTAATTAACAGTAATTCTGTTTTTCATTGTCTTCCTCTTATTTGATCCAACTTCTGTCCCTTTCATTCTTTCATTTTATTTTTTATTTTCAATTAGATGGTCATTCCTGACTCTGTAGCTTAGCTTTACACCATTTTGTCAAAGGCAGACCAGACGCTATCAATGGAAGGGGAGGCTACTGTTCTCTGACGCTTTCTTCCACTTTGTAACCATCATCACCTTGATCTTGCCAGGCTTAGTTGAAAGATGAAGACGGGTGAGGTTGTATAAGGGCTGAGATGTGGCCTCTTTTCATTGCAATGACAAGGTCATCTTTTATTTCTATGATAGATGTCTCTATCCTGTTCTCCAGTGAGACTATAGAGGCTGTTAGATATCACATTGGTTTTAAGCAAATAAAGGTAATCATGCAGTATTTTCAACTTAAACATTAAAGAAATGTTAATCTGAACCTGAAGCTTATTATAAACAAACTGCAAAATTAATTGCTTTACTGACTGTAGTCAAACAATCTGTTGTTTGGTGTGTGACTGCCATGTTGATCCCAAATTTGAGAGTAGCAAGAGACCAAGTACTAAAATGATAGCTCTCATTTGACCATTTTCTCCACACACAGATCTTAACTGCGTAAAAAGGCTTCTGAGAAGCTTGAAAGCTACACATGCTCAGTGATAGAAATTGATCCAAAAGACGTTATCTTAATACTTTGCCTCATGTCTCTGTCATTATATAAACAGAAAACTAATCAATCAATCAATCAATAATTTTTAAAAGCTCATGTGCTTTTCAATATTTATTTATTCCAGTAATAATGTCTAGTAGATGTTACTAGTAGAATATTACATAAGGAAGTACTCTTTACAAAGGCCATGACCCAAGTTCCATGCACATTCCTCTGGCGAACACACGTACCAAAAATGCAATTGTGCACACGCACATAATTCACATGCAGATGGTAACCCAGGGAAAGTCCCATGTGTCCCCCGATCCCTCCACCACTATAGCAGCTACTGCAGTGCCACTTCTACCTCTTCCAGTCACGGTGGGGCCAGGAAGCAACGGACTTTCCTTTGCTAGACATGACGCAAACACTATATGCTCGTGCATGCAATTAACTTTTGGTACGTGTGTTCGCCAGAGACATGCATGCAGACCTTGGATCGACTATCCCTTTCTCTGAGGCAAATGTTCCAAAATGAGGGTCACAAGTGAAGTTATATCATATGTAGCTGGAGTCATGATTTGACTGATATTAGATTAACTATGCATATCTTTGTTGCTATTGTGGGAGGGTGTTTCTGTTGCTGCTGTGGAATAGAATCCAGGGGATGACATGGATTATAAGAACTGAGGCTGCCCCCCTCCCCTGCTCTCCAATGTGTTTAAAAGCTTCAAGCCACCTGCAGGTGGCTGCTAAAGGCAGATGCCATAGCTGCTGTTCAGCAGCCTGAGGCTGGGGCTGGGCTTATTTTACTTGTTTATTTGCTTTGTAGTTTGCATTTTAATAGTTTTTAGAAGGATGGTGGTTGGGGGAGGTTTAGGTGAGGGTAGATATGGGGTGGTGATGCCTTGGGCCCCCAGTGAGAGGGGGGACACAGGCATGGGAGATTGGGTGAGGAGGGGTGTTACAGCCCCCTGATGAGAGGGAGCATGGGCAGGGGTAGGAGCAATGGGGGTTGTGTCATGGCCCCTTAGTGGGAAGGGCATAGGCATGGGCTATCAAGGGTGGGGAGGGATGTCACAGTCCCCCAGTGAGAGTGAGGGGCACGGGCAGGAGTTGTCTTTATATGGGAGAGGAGATTAAGGCGGTTGGGATGGGTTGGGGGAAGAGAATGGGGGATATAGATTTGGTGGGGTTGAGGATAGGGTGGGAGAAAGGTGCTTTTTCTTGGGAAAGGTGAAGTCAGGGTGGGGACTCCAGACCCGACCTGGCCACTCTCATCCATGCCTTCGTTACCTCGAGGCTTGACTATTACAACGCGCTCTACTTGGGGCTTCCCTTGATATTGGTTCAGGGGCTGCAGCTGGTGCAGAATGCGGCAGCCCGTCTCCTTACGGGGACGGGTCGCCATGAGCACATTACACCAG
This sequence comes from Sphenodon punctatus, assembly GCA_003113815.1. Classification (NCBI taxonomy): domain Eukaryota; kingdom Metazoa; phylum Chordata; class Lepidosauria; order Sphenodontia; family Sphenodontidae; genus Sphenodon; species Sphenodon punctatus. Next base: position 2,029,006 of record QEPC01002305.1, on the reverse strand, counting down.
TGCTCCGTTCTCTGCACTGGCTGCCTATAGCGTACCGAGCCAATTTCAAGGTGTTAGTATTGGTATATAAAGCCCTATACCGTCTCGGCCCCTCTTATCGTGGGGACCGCCTTGCCTTCCGTGACTCAGGATGGACCCTCCAATCCACTGGGGCACCTATCTGGAGGTCCCCCGTGTAAGGCAGGGGGCCACCATGGAGAAGGCGTTCTCGGTGGTCGGGCCACGGTTGTGGAACTCCCTTCTGAAGGAAGCCCGCCTGGCCCCGGGTCTGCTCGCTGTTCCGCAGGCATGCAAGACTTGGCTGTTTGTCCAGGCCTTTGGAGGGGAGGTGGGGAGGTAGGGGTAAATGGGAGAGATTGGTGGGGTGGGGAATTTGAGGGAATTGAAGGGTAGGGTTAGGAGTTTTAAAATTATTTTAAAATTGATGTTGGTTTTTAATGTGTTTTATTTATTTTATTTATTTATTTTATTTATTTTATAAATTTTTACCCCGCCCCTCCTGCCACGCAGCTCGGGGCAGTTTCCATCATTAAAATACAGTAATAAAATACAATAAAATCAATTTAAGAACAATCATAAATATTTTAAATATTAACAGGGCTAGCAAACAACCAAACCACAAAACAAATAGGATGGGGACTAAAACCTCCCTCCCCACCCTCCCTCCCAAAGGCCTGGGCAAACAGCCAGGTCTTACAGTTTCGCCAAAATGTTAAAAGGCTAGGGGCCAGGCGAGCTTCCTCTGGAAGGGAGTTCCACAGCCGCGGTCCCACTACCGAGAATGCCCTCTCCATTGTGGCCCCCCGCTTAACACGGGGGACCTCCAGGAAGGCACCCCCGGCAGACCGCAGGAGCCGCTCTGGGGCGCGAAGGGCGAGGCGGTCCCTAAGGTATGAGGGACCTAAGGTATGTATTGTTAGCTGCCCCAAGATGCCGTGGACATGAGGGGGCGGCATAGAAATGCCAATAAATAAATAAATCCTCTATAATGGATATTTCTTCTCCTGGTACTGCGTTAAAGGACTTCAACCTTCTTATCAAGTTCTTGCAACCACATCTTACCAAGCATTGTATTGGTTATGTACCAAAGGAACGATCAACCCGAGGTTTAAACCCTGGTTTGACTCTGGGTGCCGAGATCTAAAACGTGGGTTGTTGGAAATGTACCATCATTTTAGACGTGGCACTGTTCCCAGAATACCTAAAGAATACCTTGAACTTAAACAACAGTATAGGAAACTTGTTCGGGAGGGGAAAAAAGGAGTACCTATCAGGGCAATGGGGCCTCCTGGTGTCAGCAGCTCACGCAGCAGATTCTAAGGCATTTACATGGGGCTTCCCGGCACCTCGCCGGTGCCTAGGGGCTGCATGCACACGCTACCCCAATGCACGCCATCGGAGAAGCTACGTTCTTTTAAAGAGGTCTGACTCAGGATGAGCCCTAGGCATGTGCGTGTAGTCCAGCCACGCCCCCTGCCAACTGCTCAGCCCTTCTTGCAACTGTGTATCCAGGCTCCCCAGGTTCAGCACAGCCCCTCGTAGGTGGAAAAGGGCAGGACACCCTGCAGCAGATCCTCCTTGTCTGTTTGTGTGGTAAGGCTACTCCAGAGTTAACTTCCCTAGGAGTAAGCTAGTCCAAGAGGAAACTGCTGCCAAAAGCCCAACGGCAGCAGCAATGCAATCACTCCGCAGACATGGCCACTCCTTTTAGAGACCAGGAGAGCAAACGTTCCTTTATAGCCCCAAGTGCTGTTCCACAGAGCTGCTTATTTTAGGGGTCTCTCTTCTAGTCTCAGCACCAGTACATAGCCCCTATAGGAGCTGGAGCCACTCCAATGTTGGTGCGATAGCTAGCAGGTCCTCTCTCCCCTGGTTACCATGAAAAAAGGGGGAGTGCCAGCTCAGCCCCACTAACGGCCCCGACAACAGCCAACACCCTTAGGTGTCACCCAAGGGCTGACGCCCAAAGGGGCCCCCTCCCCTGGATAAATACGTGTAGGCAGATGAGGGTTGGCCAATGAGGGCCAGGCAGTTCACAACCCCAGTCTACTCCTAGCTGTTCCTTCCCCAACTGCTAGGGGGACACGCCCAAAGGGGCCCCTGCCCCTGGATAAATACCTGTAGGCAGATGAGGGTTGACCAATGAGAGCTAGGCAGTTCACAACCCCAACTGCTAGAGGGACACGCCCAAAGGGGCCCCTGCCCCTGGATAAATACCTGTAGGCAGACGAGTATTGGCCAATGAGGGCTAGGCAGTTCACAACCCCAATCTACTCCTAGCTGCTCCTTTCCCAACTGCTAGAGGGACCGGTTTATTATATCTGTGGGATGACTCATTCGCAAGTACATGGAGTAAGCTGATAGTGTCCAAGATCCGATTACTGTGTTTCTCAATACCGGACCTGTTGTTGAAGGGCTTCAGAGCTGCCAAAACTGAGATTTCTGTTAGGATAAATGATCTTAGCCGACAGGAGGACTTTGCTGTTATTTCTTCCTGCGCATCTTTGGCACACTATAGCGAATTAACTCCCAATGTGGGATGTATGGCTAACTATCTGTTAATTCAATGTTCATTCAGGAAACTCTACCTTTTTATTTCTGCCAGGTTCAATGTTTTACCCTCAAGAGTATTGGAGGGCAGATACAGAGGACTGCCTTACCATCTGAGGACTTGCCCCTTTGACAACATTGAGGCTGAATCTGTTGGAAACATTTTGTGTCACTGCCACCTTTATGATAAACCAAGGGCCAAATGGTTGGTTGGCTACCTGGGTCGCTTGCCAGGCAGAACAACCTCTGAAGTAGCGAGTTGCCTTCTATCTGACAAAATGCTGGCAATGACACATGCCGTTAATGTCCTTTCTGCTTGTAGCTTTCCAGGATAGGGAAAAGTTTCTTACTTTTAAACAAGATTAACTGGCAGCTGTGAACCTCCCAGCATGATAGGATGATTAATATCATCATTATTTTTATTACTAGTATGTACTATTTTTTTGTGTGATTTTGTCTGTATTTGTGGTAGTTTCCTTTTCTACTATGGCTTCGGCTATGTTAATAAATGAAATGAAATGAAACTTAGGATTGGGAGCTGAGGAGGTGGGGTGGGAGAGGAATGGTGTGGTGGTGATCTGTAAAGACACTGTGGTGTAGAGTGTGTCCACCTTGTTTGGAGTTGGCTGGGGATAGATTGGGGAAGACTCTTTGGTGACTTCAGCATACATGCTGAGATCAACCTTTTGTGGTCACAGTGGGACGTCATGGTCTCCACGACAACCATGGGTCTATCCCAGATTATATCTGGCCCAACACATGAGGCAAGGATGGGATTTAATGGTTTGCACTGGCCTGGCCTGGAGAAAGGTGTTTCAGTTATTGGGGGTATTGTCGTAAAACCACTGTCATTACCTTTTGAAAGTCCAGATCCCTGCCCTCCTATGCTCCCATCGGGGTGGCGGACCAGTTGGTTGGTCCACCTCTAGAGACTTATGGATCCAATTGGTTTCCAGAAAATTCTGAGGGATTTACCTACTGACCTTGAAGGCTACTCTGCGATGAACTGGTCATTTTATGGAGTGATATCTTGAGCAGGGTCATTGACACGGTTGCACTTAGGCGTCCACTCCCACTTCTGCGACAACATAGATCCTGCAAGTACATGGAGGACTAAGACGGTTGATGCGGGGGGTAGAGGGGTAGGTTGTTAGAGCACAGGTGGCTCTTGACTTGTGCTGAAGCTCACCAATTGCAGCATAGATAATTTTTAAGGGACTATGCCGAGGTTGTGATGGTGGCAAAGAAAGCTTTCTTCTCCACTATCATAGCATCTGCAAAGTTTCATCCTGCTGAGCTTTTTCAGGTGGCGAATGGCCTGAATAAGCTGCTGGACTTGTCCATGAACTCGCTGGATGGCCTTGGGCAAGTCACAACCTCTCAGCCTCAGTTCCCCATTTGTAAAATTGGAATTTGTGTGTGTCTCGCCCTGTGTTCCCCTCACCCTTGTCCATCTTAGATTGTAAGCCCACTGGGACCTGTCTCCCAAAGCTCTGACTGTAGAGTGCTGCATATGCTTAGTAGCGCTATAGAAACGATTAGTAGTAGTAGTAGTGATAATTAATCCAGACTGTCTTTGCCACGAACCTGAGTCATCTACTGCCCGCTGTGACATTTTTATGAATTACTTTGCAGACGAAAGTATTTACCACAACTTGGGTGATTCTACTGAATGCAGAATCAGAGTTTGAGGTGGTGGAAGCTCAGCCATGTCCCATTTGGTTGGATTGGTTTCACTTGGTGTTATCCACCGATGTAGAGGATGCGCTCGAAGCGATTCGAGCAACCAGTTGTGAATTAGATCCTTGCCCGTACTGGCTGGTGAAAGTCAGCCAGGAGACAGGGCCTTTTCTGGCTGGGATTGTCAATGCCTCCCTTTGGGAGGGTAGGTTGTCAGATACCCTTAAAGCACCCGTAGCTATCTATCTAACTTCCCTCTTTAGGGAAGGTCCCATTTCAGTCAGGTTTTTGTCTGGGGTATAATACAGAGACTGCGTTTGTGGCCTTTGTAAATGATCTATGCCTGGAAATGGACAGAGGGAATTGTGCTTGTTGCTCATGTTAGATCTTTCAGCAGCTTTTGGTACAGTAGATCATGAGGTGTTGTCAACAAGTGTGCAGGACCTGGCAAGGATGTGTGGAACTGCTCCTGAGTAGTTCCATTTGTTCCTGTTGTGGAGGTTGCAGTGACTGGTGATGCGAGATTGCTCGTCATCCCCTTGGGACCTCTCTTGCAGTGTCCTGCAGGGCTCCATTCTGTCTCCCTTCTTGTTCAACATGTATCTGAAGCTACTGGGCAAGATCATCCAGAGATTTGGAGTGAGGTGCCATCAGTATGCTGATGTCATCCAGCTCTAGCAGTCTTTTCCTTCCGACCCAGGCCCTGTAGTCTTGGTGCTTTCCCAGTACCTGGCTGCTGCTGGGGGATTGGATTTATTTATTTATTTTTCAAGTTTATGCACCGCCCTTTCCACAAGGGCACACGGTGGCTTATAATAATAAAACATCAATAAAAAATTGTACAATAAAATTTGTACAATAACCCAACCAACCCTCTTCCCCGCCTGCCAAATGCTCTTCCAAATAAAGTTTTACACCATCTCCAAAAGATGCTCAGACTCAAGCGATCCTCCTGGGGAAGTGAATTCCATAAAACTGGGGCAGCAACTAAGAAAGCCCTCCTGTGCACCCCTGTCCTACAGACAAGGCTAACAGATTGAACCTGCAAGAGGACACCCCCAGCTGACCATAGGAACCGCAATGGAAAATGGTAGGACAGGCGGTCTCTTAGATATATAAGACCCAGATCGTTTAGGGCTTAAAAGGTCAAAAACAGCACCTTGAATTGTTCCTGAATGCTATAGGCAACCAGTGCACACTTCAGAGCACAGGTGTAATGTGCTCCTGGTGACCCGTCCTGAACGGAATTGAGCCACCACATTCTGCACCAGCTTGCAGCATCTGAACAGTCATCAAGGATAGCCCCACGTAGTGCGTGTTGCAGTAATCTCGGCTCGAGGTGATGAAAGCATGGATGGCAGTGGACATTTTTACACACACCTTCAAGTGCTGGTTTTTCAATCTTCTGGGTTTACAAGTCCACAAGTAAGTTCTGGATGTATTCTTCTCTCTCTCTCTCTCTCTCTCTCTCTCTCTCTCTCTCTCTCTCTC
>QEPC01002305.1:1996148-2013116 GCA_003113815.1 Sphenodon punctatus | reverse complement strand
GGGGTGGGGTAGATTCTTTTAAGAGTTTTTGCGGGGGGGGGGGTGTTGTATTTTAAAATTGTTTTAAGAAAATTTATTATTGTTTGTTTTTATGTTGTAAGCTACCCCGAGATGCCATAGGCATGAGGGGCTGGCTAATAAATATCTATATAAATAAAATTTAAAAACAGGTTTGAATGAAGATTATAGTAAAGTTGACAATCAAATATCATATGCATCAAGGATTCCACCTCATTCTGAGCACAAACAGGGCAAAACCTTAGTTGATGTGGAATCTTGGCATATCTCCCTTCCCACACTGTTGAGGGCATCATAGTCATCCTAGCTAAAGTAAAGGCTGTCCTGTAGCTCCATACCAACAGTGAAGAAAAATAGGAGTCCCCACTTGCTGTCACAGGGAATGAATAATACGGCAAGGCAACCTTTTGAGAGGAAACAGCATCCCATAGGAATTGACCATCCACTCTTTAATACCGTTTGTAGTAAGACTCCACTGTCGCATTGTGCCTCAGTTTCCCCAAAAGGTAAATGCACTTAGTGGTCCAGGCCTGACATGATCAGGTCTGGATATAGGGCACTCTTTTCCAATATGTGGAATTCGAGTTTACACATTGCTAATAAGCCAGCCAGCTCAGCAAAGTATTGTAAAGACCAATTCATTTATATAAATGAGGCTATGAGACTTTAAGAATATTATAAAATATGAAGCAATAGTTTACTTAAGTTCAAATAAAGACATAGTACAAAAGAAACTGTCAGTTAAAAGTACATGACTTAGAAAGACATTTCTGTTAAGAGAACAGCTCTGTTAAAAATTCAAAGATCTTAACATCTATAAGATATAACATATGCTCTAAGTATTATTGCTATGGTTGACTCAATACATCATATAGGATATAACATATTACCCAGTCCTTTACCTGATTCTGCCAGATGAAAGAAGTGAGAGAAGCTTCAGGAAAGGAAGCTTTCTGAAAAATCCATCTTTCCTCTCTCTTCTTATAGAATGAAAGATGCCTGGAGGTCAACTAAAAATGACGTCAGGTCAAAACTGCTGACAGGGAGGGTTTTTTCTCAAAATACATAGTAAGAAACCTGTTGATACATATTAAACAGGTTGCTATCGTAAGATAGGATTAACAATGAGTAAACTCCAAACAAACAAGGCCTCTTCCTGCCCTGCTTGAGAGTCACGTATCTTGACTCTAATCAACAGAAACTGTTAATTTCATTAAGAGACAGACTTGATTATATCATCTCTTCCAGTATGCAGGCTGATTTTCCAGTATCTGGTCAAGAGTTCAGTAGAAAAGTCACTATAGGACAGCTCTTTTAAGAAGTCATCATACAGAGAGGCTAATTCTGATTTCCAATATATTGAAACACAGATGGTCAAACATATATGCCAATATACAGGATACATGACACCACACTCTTGGGAAATCCATAGATAAGATGTATATTTTTGAAAAATCCAGAGAATGGAGTATCTGCTCTATATCACTTTCCCAATTATCTCCTGCTGATAGAGGGAGCATAGAACGTGACAAATTCTCACTTACACAAAGATTAAGGTGAAGCCAAAATTTGAGTATCACACGCTTTGCTAGGAATACAACCAAACAAACACCCATTTCAACCCTTAATAATGCAGCCGGAATACCCCTTGGAATATGCAATATAACTCTTAGAAACTTATTTTGCTGAGTTTCCAGGTTATTCACTAAGGATGGACCCCAAATCGGCACTTCATACAAAAATTGAGGAAGAATCTTGGCCTTATAAGCCTTAAGGGCCGGGGATATCATCCTACCTCCTTTCGAGTAATAAAAGGCCAAAATACTCTTGCAAAGAGCAGTTGCTTGCATACAGGCTACTTCAAAATGCTTCCACAAAGATGCTGAATAGGTAAAAAGAACCCCTAATTATTTGTACTCGTCAACCTGCTCCATTAGCTGGTCATCCATAAACCAACAATGCGACATTATAGTCTTGCCCACCAAGACTTTGGTTTTGGCATAATTAATTTCTAAATATTCAGTTCTACAGAAAACACAGAATTCCTACATTAGATACCTCAATCCTTCTACCAATTGAGAGACTAAAATTGTATAATCTACATAAAGAAGAGTTGACACAGGCAAGTTCCCCACTAGAACCGGGTAACGTGTAGGATCCCTTAAGGCATCCATTACCCCATTTATGTAGATGTTCAAAAGAGAAGGGGACAACAGACATCCTTGCTTCACCCTTCTTTCAGTTGGAACTGGTGCTGACAATCCCCCTTGGTTATCAACTCACACCTGCAATGATGTCCCCGATGCAAGGAGACTATCAAAAACAGGAGTCTGCAATCTATATTGGTCCTTGCCAGTTTGTGCCACAAACACTCCTGGTTAATGGAGTCAAAGGCCATTCTTAAGTCCACAAAACATAGATAAGGAGAGGATTTGGCCTTAAAACACACATATTTAGAGATAAGTTGATTTAAAACAAACACATGATCCATTGTAGGCATTCCTTTCCTGAAGGCTGTCTGCTCTCCGTGAATAATGCCCTCAGAGTCCATCCATTCTTGCAGTCTTAGCAAGAGATGTTTTGAGTAAAGCTTTCCAATAATACTCAACAGACGAATGGACCGATGAGCTATTGTGGACACCTTTCTTGTAAATCGGGGCAACTATACTATTAAGCCACTCATCTGGCATTTTCCCTGATTCATTAATTTTCCCTGATTCATTAACTGAAGTAAATATGGGCACCAAGATTTCTGCCCACCATGAGACCTTTGCTTTTAAAAATTCAGCAGGCACAAAGTCTTCACCAGGGGCTTTGTTGGCCTTTCATTGTTGAATTAATCCTGAGACTACTTCCGAGGTCACAGGTGGCCAACTTGGGAATCTATTGATAAAATGCATATCCAAAGCCATATTGGCAGGTGAAGAAGCTGCATACACCCCTCTAAAATAATTCTCCCACTGTCCCGCTGAAATATTAGCCAAACAAGAAACTTTGACAAGAGACAGAGATTGATTTACCAGTCTCCAACAAATCGGGTAATTCTCTTGAGCCACAACCTCGAGGGCCTCTAAGCCCATTTTTTAATTTCAATCAATCTTTATAAGATTTCCTAGCATGGATGAAAGCTTCAAAATCTCCCACACTATTACCATTTTTAACATGGCACATTCATCTCTTTAAATTGATTTTAGCCAGCCAACAATCCTGATCAAACCAGCCACTTGCCAAGTAAGGTCGTTGGGCAAGCTGGGTAGAATGTGTTACCAAAAGAGGATGAATGATTTCCAAAATCAAATAAAAACATTCCAGAATACATTCATCTCTGGCCAAGACAGTCTTCCTTGAGGAAATCAAACAATCTGAAACCAACAGCTGTAACACAGCCTCCTCTAAGGATGTAGCCCATTTAACACACCGTTGGGCTGTCTCATCCAGGATAAGAATATCTGGGTTCCGGTCCCTCTTCACCTTATCTCGGACTCCCGGAAATGAAAGAATCAGAACCAATGGTTGGTGGTCAGAGTCTACAGCAGTTTTGACAGAAAAGTCTTACACCCACGATAAAGCTATATCTGAAACCAAAATATAATCTATAATGCTTCTACCCTGGGCTGACAAATAGGTGAATTCATCAAGGGCATTCCCGGGGACATTTCCATTTAAAATAGCCATGCTCCCTGTATCTAACAACTGNAAAAAAAAAAAAAAAAAAAAAAAAAAAAAAGGCCCCACACAATTAGATGTTTTGCTCCTCCTGAGTTGGTTTTTTTAATGTTCCCCTGAGCATAAAGAGCCAATTCATTGGTCCCTTTATCATACGGTAATTAAAATCACCTGCCACAATAATCCCAATAGAGGGATAAGAGTCAGTCAAAAGGAGAAAAAACTCACCAAGATCCTCCCAGATGTTAGCCTTTTAATAAGGGGATTAGGAAGGTGGAATATATATGTTGAACAAAATAAATGACCATTTTGGCAAAAAGTTAATCAACCAGGCAACAGCGAAAGATTCACAGCTTCCAACTAACTGAGCAGAAGCCCTCAAAGAGGTTGCCATGAGTACTGCTAAACCCCCACTTGGTCTCCCCTTGGAGTCTGGTAATAGCGCAGGTATAGAGAAGACCTGAAAATCTGCCAGAACAATTGCATCTGCAGCCCATGTTTCCTGAATTACTATCAAATCATGTTTCCTGAATTACTATCAAATTCTCTGAACTCTGGATCTGAAACACTAGACTTTCATCCCGCAACATTCCATGATGATAATGATAATGATAATGATATTTGGATGCCATGTGGGAAGTCATTGTGAATGAGCCATTAACGTCTGGGAGAGGGAACCCCCCAAAATAGCACAATTATTGTTGTTATTAATAATGGCCAAGTTCTTAGACTGCAAAGCTTTATGGCCTTCCTGATAATTGACCATTAAAGGAATAAACTGACCATTGATTCCTACTCTTCTTTTCCTGTCCTTTAACCAATCCACAATAGCCTCCTATCTATGACTTTTTAATTTCCTCAATAGTCTCTCAAGAGAGACCGTATCAAACACTTTCTGAAAATCTAGATACACTATATTGACCCCATCTCACCCCTATCTGCATGATTTATTTACACCCTCAAAAATCCTTCGTGACACACAACTTCCCTTTGCTAAATCCATGTTGACTTTTCCGCATTGTCACGTTTATCAATATGTCCAGTAATTCTGACTGTATTCATCATTCCCACCATTTTGCTCGGCACAGACATCAGGCTCACCAGTCTGTAGTTTCCAGGATCGCTTCTGGAGCTCTTTTTAAATATCAGCATTACATTCACCACCCTCTAGTCCTCAGGTAAAGTGACAGATTCTAGAGATAGGTAACAAATTACCAGTAGTAGGTCTGCAATTTCATATTTGAGTTCCTTCAGAACTCTGGAGTGAATACCATCTGATCCCAGTGATTTGTTATAAGAGTTTCAATTTGAATGGAATCCAACATAATCATCTCCCAGAAGTGGTTCTGGTCATGGATAAACTTCTCTGAAGGATCATCCATTCCAGCATTTTGTAGCTACGTCTAAGGAGCGATACTAGGTAAGAGGTGGTTGCTGAACTGTTATCTTCAGCTAGTTTTGGTAAACTACTACCTTAATTTTTATTTTATTTTTGCATCTTAGGTATCATGTTTTCCTGTATGATGTAGGACAAGAAAGCATACAAGCACTGTGGGCATTTCTTCACAAGATATTCTAGTCATTTTAGTGATGCATCATCAAGGCCATGACTTTAATGCCTTTTCTGTTTGTTTCTTAGGCAATGGTGGAAGTTTTCATCTTGGTCAAGCTGTGGGGATTGTTCATATTGACACTGCTCTTTGTTTGTTTGATTGACAAAATGTTATCCTTGTCTACTTCAGCAGTGTTGGTCAGGTGTATGGTGAAGGAATTTGGAGAGGCCTTCTTTGTTATATATCTAGTGAGTTTTGTGCTGCACCAAACTTCTTGATGAACGTCCATTCCTACTATCTTGATATGCCCTTTTTGAGGTAGCTTTTCCCCAGCATATTTTCCAGGTTACCTTCATGCTTTCCAGAGGTGTTTGGCTATTGCTGGATCACCGAGTCTATTAGGAGGTTAGGTGGGATGCAAGCAGTATATTGATCAGTGAGCTTAGTATAATTGTACCACTTCACTTTCTGCAATTCCAATGTAACCTTGGGATGGTTACCCCTAATTGGATACAGCTGAGATGATGCTGGCTGTTGTCATGGACTGCTGGGGATCGGGGTCCAGAGGGTCCGGGTGGGCCCAGGAAGTTAGTGCAGAATCAGGTCTGGAGAGTAGAACAGGATTGTGTCTGGATGAGTTCATGCAGGGTCAGGTCCAGTTCAGGAGGGTCAGTGCAGGATCATGGTCCAGGACTCAGACACTTCAGTGCAGGCTGGAGACCAATATGAAGAAGGAGGCAGGAAACAGGTGTAGAAGTAGAGCAGGTTCATAAGCAGAAGGACTGGTTTGGGGGAAGGGGCAGAAAGATCAGTTCCCAAACAAACACAAGTAGATGGAATCCAAATGGAACAGGGCAGAGCTGTTTATTCCACTCAGCTTCCTGTGACTGCAGGCCTGCCCTTTATATGGGAGGGAGCAATGCAGGAAACTGGGAGCATGGAGCAATGCTGAGGGAGGGGTGTGGCCTGAAAAGCATGGGGAAGGTCTTCAGCACCACCCCTGTGCTCTAGCCAAACTGCATGGGTGATACTGAAGAGCCAGTAACCATGCTCAGAGCCCCAAGGGTGCCAGTCCAAGGTCTGGGTTCTTACAGCTGGGGGGAGGAAATTCCAAACATCTTACTGGTGGCTACTAGAAGATAGTTCTCAGTTAGTGACCCTATGGAGTTCCTTGGTTCCAGTGTGCAAAGTAAAAAGTTACTGGTTGCTTAGGGTCATGGAAAAGGTGAAGGTCACAGAGAGAGACCAAATTTTCAAGGTTTCTTCAACTGTAGACTCTTGAGGGTGCTAATGTTTATTTAATTTCTTTGCTTTAGTCTATATTCAAAATTTGCTGGTTTCCGGGGTGCATGATGAGAGCATAGTTGTACTGTACCCCCAGGGTTGTTTTGGGAGATAGCAAGGGGTCCTGGCAACTGCTGTCCAATTTCTGTAATAGTCTCCACAAATATCAGAAAGCAAGAGAATCATTCCTCTAGTCAGTGTTGTTCTTGGTGTGCCTGATATAGACCTAAAACTTATCATGAGTTAAACAAGGACTTTATGACTTTGGCTTTATCGAGTTTTCTTTTGTGAAAAAAAGAAATTCACAAGTATAAGATGGGGGATATCTGGTTTGGAATCAGCACATGTGAAAAGGATTTAGGGAGTGTGACTGATCACAAACTGAGCTTGAGTTAGCAGGGTGGTGTGGCTTTTAAAAAGACTAATGTAATTTTAGGCTACATTAACAAGCATTGCTTCTTAGTCACCAGAAGTAATAATTCCACTCTATTCAGCACTAGTCAGGCGTCACCTAGAGTATTGTGTCCAGTTTTGGGTGCCTCATTTTAAGAAGGACCTTGAAAAACTGAAGCAGGTTCAGAGGAGGAGGATGAAGATGATAAAAAAAATTGAAAGCTTGAAGGAACTGGGTATGTTTAGCCTAGCAAAGAGAAGAATAAGAGGAGACATAGCAGTCCTCAAATATCTAAAGAGCTGCCACCAAGAAGATAGCAAAGAACTGTTCTGCATTGCTACAGAGGGTAGATTAGAAACAATGGGGTCAAGTTAAAGGAAGGTAGATTTTAAGGTGAAATATCGGGGGAAACTTCCCAGTGGAACAAACTGCCTAGGAAATTTGTAGGCATTCCATTGGTGGAGGGTTTCAAGCAGAAGGTAGACAGCCATCTGTTGGGTGTTTGTAGCTGTAGTCATCCTGCATACAAGCAGAGGGTTGGACTAGATGACCCTTGAGTTCACTTCCATTTCTAAGATTTGACGATGTTAAATCTGAATTCTGTGATTGCTTTTCTGCCTAGGATTTTTATGTGGTAGAGAATCTTAATACATTCAAAAATTCTGATGTAATTCTTGTATTGAAGACTTCTGTCTGTTCTAGAGGAAAAGCAGAAATGGTTTACTTTTGACACCAACCTCCAAGACCTGAAATCTGTCTGATAGTATTCAAAGTTATCAATAAAAGGGGGCGGGGGGGCTCCTTATGTCAGGACTAAAATTAGTAGTGTTTACTGTTTTGAATACACTTGGTATTAAATTGCCATTTATAAATCTGTAATTATGTTAATTTTTATGACATGATCTGAACGACTTTAATTTATGAATTAAGCTTGCAAACATATATTTGCATTTTATAATATTCCTTGTCATAGAATCACTGGTCATACATTTATTATTAATGCACTTTGAACTACTGTTCAAATGTATTTAACACATTTATTTTAAATTGTACTTGCTTTCCTTAATAATCATTTCATAAATATGAACAAAACTTTTCAAATTCTACCTTATTCTGTAGCAGTTTGAGTTACTGAGCAACTAGTGGTCATCTATGAGATTGAGTGTTGCTGTTTAGGTTAGTGAGCCTCCCTCATAATAATCTTAGATAATTTGTATGAATCTGTAAATATTTGCAGACCAGTTTGTATTTACATTTAGGACTCCCAAATTATCATATGTGCCTAGCCCTGCCTGAATGATCAGTTATGAGCACATACACCCTCCATCTTTTAGGGTGTCACAGGCCCACTATGGCCATGGTAGGACGGACCCATCGCTCTAGGCTGGAGCAGGCCAGGCTGCCAAAAAACCGTGATGGTGGCCTGGGCCGGGGAGAGGGTGGGGCGAAGTGCAGACGTGCATCCACACGGCCCGAGCCTTGTGCTGCCAGGAGCAGCCCACTTTCTCCCTGATGGGCAGTTACGGCAGCTTATGAAGCTACCGTGGCTGCCCAGAACCTTAGCGGACCCGGACTGGGGTAAGTCCAAGCAGGCCAACACATGTTACAGCCCACTTTACCCCGGTCCAAAGTCCTTTGCATGGCTTATGGCAGCACTGCGCTGCCACAGCCAGTGCAAACCCGGGTTCTGGCCCGGGCCAACATCTGGTGGCTGATTTCAGCCTGTAATGAGAACACGGCTCTTCTCACTGTGCTCCCTTATAACAAACTAAGGGTGTTTTCAGATGTGACGAGAGCATGTATTTCCAGCAGGGGGCTAGGGCAGCTAAGCTGTCCCTTCTTTAGAGACTTGCACACAGCTCCTGAGTTTGCCACTGCTGGCAAAGACAACTCATGGGCTGGCTCCCCCTAGGTGTCAGTGTGACCAACCAGAGGTGCTTAAATTCAGGGACTCATCATTAGAAGAGAATTTAAAATCTATATTGACTAGTGGTCAGCTGATCAGTCACTGAGAAAATCCAGCTCTTCCACCCCTCACAGAGCAGAAAATGGAAAGTGACTGAATTTTGGACAGACATTGGGACTCAGGTGGAGGCAACCTAAACAGGGAGTATATACAGGCATTAACTGTTTGACCATTGGCAGAAGTAGAAGGAACGTTTTGTCTCCTCTGGCCAAGAGTAGTGATGTGGGGGGGGTGAAAACATGGAAAATTCCTGGGGGAAAAGAACATTTTTTCCAGAGGTTCTCCCCACCCCCACCCACCCGGAAAGTTTGGGAAAATCTGGAAATTTTGGGAAAAACTGAAAGAAAACATTTCCATGCATGTTATGAACCAATGTAATTAACTAATAATTACTGTTTTAGTATTACTATTATTTGTTTGTTTGCTTAAGTTTCTACCCCACTCTTCCCCTAAGACTTATTACTAGCTATTACCATTGTTCTATGTTCAAAGGATTTTGAGTTTTTAGAAGTTTTGAAGGCATGAGGAAAACATATTTGTCCTCGTTCTCTAGCTTTTATAGTCAAGTAAATTCTGCAAATATTTCAATATTTTCAAAATTTCTGTTTTTTTACCAAAGAACCCAGAAATTTCTCAAACTTTTCTCAAAATTTCTCAAAATCTTGCATCTCTAGCCAAGAGTAGCATGGCAATTCATCTTTCCCAAAGGGATCTCAGTGGGTAATGCTAATGAAGGACACCGGTTATGTAATGAGGTAGAGATTTTAAACATCCATGTGCCTGTTACAGCTGTTGGTAGGATCTTTGCGGGAACATGGACAGATAATTAAAGAGTCTCCACAGGAAGTCAGCTAATACTTAAGAATTAGAGAGCTAGTACTGAGCCCCTGGGCTCCATAGCTGTGGAGCTTCTATACAGCTTAGGAGTCAGGCCCATCCAAGACTCCATAGCTGGACAGGAGAAGTTGGTCTCTTGCCTTCTTAATGGATTGGTTTTTGACTGGCATGAGTACATATATTGAGGCCTCCAGAGAGAAGGGGTGAAAACAAACGAGGCAGTAGCCCACATTAGCTGACATTAGCCCACGATTCACCTGTTAGGTGACTTCCAGATGTTCACACACTTCCACCGTAGGGCAGGCGAGCAGCTGCTACCCGATGCCTCGTCTGGAGAAGGTGGTTGATGCATGGGCTAAGGTTAGTCCAGCTGAGCTAATCTGGACTAATGTGGATCCTCCCATCTGCTAGGTTCCAATCACCACCTGCTCATGGCGAGGTCCACCAGTACTGTAGACAAGGCCACAATGTCAGCAAGGACCAGGTCCAGGAGCAGTGTTCACTGGCTGCCTGTCAGCTGATGGCAAGGGCTGGGAGTGAGCCGACCCAACACCCCGCCCAGCTGATGGTGCTGCTAGGAGAAGGTGCCTAGTACTGACCCACTGGGAGGGCACTCTTCTCCCATCATGCTGCCCCCAGATACCCCTTGTTAGGCCACTGTTGGATCTCCCTGAACCAGTCCTGATATCCATTATACGGCCACTATTGTCCCGCACTGCACTTGCACACACAACCCTGTTTAGCTACTGTGAACTATCTTAGCCGTAGCAGCAGCTGAACCAATCACTCTTCTTTTTCTTCCAGCTCATTGTCATTTATTAACGCTTTATAGCCCTTGTCGATCCCACACTGTCAGGCCACTGCAACCAGCTTTGATTGTGACTGTAGCAGCTTTAGCACTCATCCCATCTCATTTGCATTTTTTTAAAAAAACAACCTGGTATTAATGCTTTACAACTATCCACCCAGCTTCCTCACCCCAGACCCTCTTGTCAGGCTACTAAGGGTGGACTGTCTTGATTTCCTCTCTGTCTAAGGCCTGGGCATTTTAATTTAAGATAATTTTTTAAAAGTTAGCTTTATCAATATAAGAAATAGCACCAACAGTATTTTCAAGACTGCGAAACATGTATATATCAGTTCTCTGCTGAAGATGATAAAACTGATTTATATAAACATTTATGAATCAGTTCTACATGATGCAGCGATGTGGTGATAATTTTGCACTAGTTTTTGGAATGACCTGCATAATTTGCTCACAACTTCACTGATATAGTCAATCCAATCTCATGCTGGTGAAACCTTCTTACTACTTCATCATGTACTATATGTGAGTGCACACATCTACAGATATAGCAGACTAGAAGTTGATACGGAAAAACATTTACCTGCAACTTTAAAAAGTGGCCAGAAATAGAAGCAAGTTTTTCACCATTGGGAAAAGAGCTCTTATCAATTAAAATTCCATTAAACTATCTATAACCTTTAAAATGTTTTTAAATGTGCTATAGCTTCAGTTACTCTTGGCTGAAGCGTCTCTATTTTAGCTTACAGGGTCATGTGACCTTCTGAGTCCATAAAGACTTTCAGCAGTAATAGCAACAGCCATCTTGGACAAATGTAAGTGAAAATTTTCCTCCTTTCTACAGTTTCTGTCGCTCACTTACAGCCCAACTCTCAAAACTCTGTGATGGTGCAAACCTTATTTAACTGAAGATTTGGGACTGTTTGATTGAACATTTTGTTGTCACTCAGAATGTTAACAGCTAAAATTCCTGCTAACCCTTTTACGTTGTATCCAGTTGATATTTTGCTGGACACAAATAGTGCTTTTAGACAGACGGCAGCCCTAGTTCTGTCCGCAGCAGCCTGGTTCACCCCTGGACTCCCCCGTCCATTTAAAGGCGCCCCAGCCACATGTGCCTCCTCCAGAGCAGCCCTGCCACCAGTGCTCTGAAACATTCTGGAGCACCACTGGCAGAGTATGCTACAATGGCCTGAAGCAGAGCTGCTGTCCATCTGCTGGGCACATCCATGCAACGCCATAGAGTTGTGGGTGCCAGTGTAGAGTGTCAAGCAATCGCCTGCAATTCTATGGTGGGGGCGGGGGGAGTGCCACATGGGCGGACTGCGGGCCTGGGAAAGCGGACCCAGGTGGGGCTGGAAGCGGGCAACCATGGGGGTGCACCCCAGAGCAGCTCTGGGGGCAGGCAGCCTCTGTGTTTGTCCATTTACACCCAAAGTAGCAGAAGAGCCATGGAGTCCTTTTGCCATAAATATGAAGAATTAAAGTCATGATGTACTTTCATGATATCTCAAGTTTCTAAAAGCATACAGCTGGCTTATCAACACTTTTTGAAGCAAAAAACTCAGTTAAGAGGGAAATACCAGGATTGCCAACAAGAAAATGTTTAAATTGCTGGCAATTACAAATTTTATTAGTGGCAAGAATTTATTTTTACTGTCAACAATGCCAAAATAACAGAGTTTTGTTGGTTTGTTTTTATTTTTACACTCAATAATTTTACTAACAGTTGGCAATGCTGGAATTGTTCTAAACTATTTTTACAAATTATTTTAAAATAAATTTATATAGTGAACTCTGTAAATATAGACATTAGAAACAATTTCCCCAAATAAACAATCTTTCATAATTTCAGTTTTGAAATGGGTCCAATGGGAAAAGCTTAACTGACAGAGAACAGGAAGAGGAATTTGGAAAGGTGAGGCACCTCCGTATGAGGTGAGGGAAGGGGTTTGCCAATTAGGGGATATATGACCCACAGCTTCACCACTAAGCCTGGAAGAATGCTACTATGCTGGATAATAGCAGATCCTAGAAGATGTCTGAGCCATCACTCCTTCCTTGGGTCCAACCAGTTTAGAATGGAAAAATGGAGAGCAGAGGAAGCCTGTTTTGGATTTGGCTGATGCACTGAACCAGAGCGGAGCAAGGGGCTATTGTATCCCCGGACTGATTGTGTTATATGGTTAAATAAAGAGTTACAGCCTTTGGAACCTAGTTTTTTTAGTCCGTTTTCTCTTTCCACAATGCAGGGACAATGGGTAATACCAGACATGACAGTGGCCCGCTTTACCCCGGGGGCCGCTGTCACATGTGGTTCCTGGCCACCAGTTGTTGACCTGGGTTATCCTCAGTCATGTTGGCAGCTAACCCGGGTTCTCACTTCTGCAACCAGTCAAGGTAACAACCTGGGGCCACTGGACCGGGGCAAAGCAAACGTCCAGGAGTTTACATATCTGGCTTCGGACCAGTCTGCCACCTGGGTCACCTCTGCCATGGCCGGCTGCCATGGGGGGGCGGTGGGGCAGGGCCAGCTGCATGTTCCCTGTTCTCCCCAACCCCAGGCTGTGCTGTCATCGGCTTGGCCGGAAACAGGTCTGTTCTGTGCTCCAGCACACACCCTATCCACCCAGGCTGCTGTGTCTTGCCAGCCTGGGATGCAGCAGCCCAGGCTTCTCATGTGTCTTTATCCAGTGTTCATTTGTAAGATTATTAATTAACTATGCATACCCTGAGCCTAACGGAGAGGGTGGGATTAAAAAAATCTAAATAAATAATTATAGCAGCCAAGAAATAATCATTCAAGAAAATCATGCACTTTCAAAGACCATCTCTTCAGTTGCCTCTTGCAGCAACATGGATCTGAGTGCAGGTACAGGATCATGTTTGTAATGCTTATAATGCACAGTTTTCATTGTGATCTCTGCCCTTAACTTTCACAGCTAAAGAATATGTTCATATTGATAACTGGTCAGCCTTGCAATAAGAATTAGGCAATAACAACTGCAATAAAAATTGAATATAATTCTATCCTGTTTGAAGCAATATGTCCTCAACAATAAAACATGACTCAGATGTGTACAAAGACAGATGAACAAAAGCATGTGTTTATAAATAATGATTGTTTTTTGATGTTAAAATATATCATACTTTGTCACATCTATGTGTTAGTGCTTGCTTATATAACATTAGGATTTGCATATTTCACATAGTACTGTAATATACCAAAAAGAAAAATGAAGCCAAGTAAAAAGAAATTTGTAAATGAGATTCCTAGAAGGTTTGTATGGGTTGGAGCATGGAGGTTGGGCAGCTAAAACTTCCTAAAATAACAACAACAAAAAAAGTTGCTCATAAATTGTCACTTATCACTGTTTTAATTATTGGGCCATGGTTTTCCCAGTGCCCTTGGAATTCACTATGCTAGTAAAACTGGTTGTGCAAATGTGCACAAGATAGGGTTAGTCTTTTGAAATTCATCCATTATTTTCTGTTACACAGCTGATCGTTCTTAACAATTCTGTAAAGAGAGTTGTATGCCACTATTTATTTATTTTAAACTTAGGTCCTTTTTACACACACACTCTAACATCGATAAAATGGGTGTTACATTTTATTATACATGGTACAGGGCAACATTGCAGCCCTGCAACATAGACCCATATCACACGAGATGCCTCCACCCAGTTTCACTGGTTGGAGGTGTCTGTGTAAACACCACTTGCGGAGGGTGGGGTGCATTTCTCTGGGTGGAGATGGGTGTAGGCGTCTGCGTAAACACCACTTGCGTTGGGTGTGTGTGTACATGCTCCTGCGCAACACCAATCTCCTTCTCCACCCACCACCCACCCATGGAGCAATCGGCAGTGGAGTCTGTTGCTCCATGGGTGGATGGTGGGTGGAGATGGGAGTTGCGCGGGAGCATGCACACGCCTACACCCACCGCAAGTGGTGTTTACACAGAAGTCTCCACCCAGCAAAATGCACCCCACCGCAAGTGGTGTTTACATAGACGCCTCCACCCATCTCCACCCAGAGAAATGCACCCCACCCACCACAAGTGCTGTTTACACAAATGCCTCCATCCAGGGAAACTGGGTGGAGGCATCTCGTGTGAAAAGGGCCCACGTTGCAGGGCTGCAGTGTTGCCCTGTACCACGTATAATAAAATGTAACTCCCATTTTATTGGTGTTAGAGTGTCTGTGTTAAAAGGGCCTTAGTTTTTAGTTATAATCCTATTTCTAACTCTGGTGTTTTAACCTAGACTGTAACATACATTTATTTTCACCAAGTGAACCAGTGAAATGAATAGTGAATTGAGTGCAAGTGAATTTGTATGATTAAATTATAAAGTACCTGAACCATTCATGAAGAACATCACCTTACTGATGCTGTGAAAAGGTTTTAAATCACTGAATATATGTTATATTATTATTCTATCTCATACCCTTTTTGTTAGCTGTGAAACTTTTGGTGAATAGAAGCCATAACAAATTTTGACATAATCAGAAGTACAATTTTTGTCTATCATGTGGGGTCATTAAATGTTACCATAAGAATGTAAAAGGTAAGAAGCGATCCCGGAAACCACAGGCCAGTGAGCCTGATGTCACTGGAAATGATTATTTTTAAGAAGCAGAACAGAATTACTGGGCATATTGATAAATGTGGCTTAATGGGGAAGGGTCAACATGGATTTAGCAAAGCGAAGTTGTGCGTCACTAATCTATTGAAATTTTTGAGGGTGTAAATAAATCATGGATAGTGGTGATCCAGTCAACATAGTGTATCTAGGTGTTCAGAAAGTGTTTGATAAGGTCTCTTATGAGATACTGTTGAGGAAATCAAAAAGTCATGGATTGTGGAAAGTCATGGATCCACAAGCTATTGTGGATTGGTAACTGGTTAAAGCATAGGAAACGAAGAGTAGAATGAAATGGTCAATTTTCACAATGGAGAGAGGTAAATAGTAGGGTTCCTCAGGAATCTGCACTGGGACTGGTGTTGTTTATGTATTCATTAATGATCTGGAAAAGGAAGTAGTGAGGTGATCAAATTTGCATATGAAACAAAGTTATTCAAGGTAGTTAAAGCTCATGCAGACTGTTATGAACTGCAGCAGGATCTTTCAAGATTGGGTGACTGGTCATCTAAACAACAAATGAAATTTAATATGGACAAGTGTAAAGCGATGCATGTAGGGAAAAATAATCCAGACTATATGTACGCATTGCTGAGTTTTAAATTAGGGGTTTTCACTCAAGAAAAGGATCTTGGAGTAATTGTGAACAATAGATTAAAATTCTTAGCTCAGTGTGCGACAGTGGTCAAAAATGCAAACCAAATGTTAGGAATTATTCATACGGGGAGAGAGAATAAAACCAAAAATATCATAATGCCTCTATATAATCCTATGGTGTGACCGCACCTTGAGTATTGTGTGTAGTTCTGGTCGTCCCATCTCAAAAAAGTTATAGTAGACATAAAGGTACAGCAAAGAGCAAAAAAAAAAGATAAAGGGTATGGAACAGCTCCCCTACAAAGAGCGGCTAAATAGGTTAGGCCTCTTCAGCTTGGAGAAGAGACATCTGAGAGGGGATATGATGAAGTTAATGAAATCGTGTGTGGTGTGGAACTGGTAAATAGGGAACAGTTATTCACCCTCTCAAACAGTACTAGAACTAGGGGTCACTCAATTAAACTAGCAAGTAGCAAATATAAAACAAATAAAAGAGAGTATTTTTTACTCAACGCACAATTAAGTTGTGGAATTTGTTGCCAGAAAATGTAATCAAGGCCATAGCTGGCCAGTACTGTAGCTGGCCAGTTGTATAGCTAGAAAGATAAGAGATAACATAAAAGATAAAAGAAAGATAAAAGAAAGTATAGCAGTAGCATTAATCTTCAAAAAGGGAGACTATGACAAAATGAATGAATGAATGAATGAATGAAATCTTTATTGTGCTGGCCACAGGCCATGACAAAACCATATAATATGCATAGCGTAAACACACATCAGATTAAAAATTAAATAATAAAACACACAAAATACACAAACATTCCATAAGATGAACAGAACAACTCTTTGGGGAGACCCCCAAATATACAATCATAAATATATCACAACTACCCAATAACCCCTGGAAAAGTCAACAAAGAAATAATAATCCCCGGGCATTATTATTATTATTATTACGTCATTTCCAATTTCTTTACCCTTACTTTTTGCATAAGATATGCATAGAAGGCCATCATCTCGGTGCGCTGTTGATTTTTCCCAGCGAGAAGGAACACTATCTTTTGTGTTACCGTTAAGTTAGAGGGGACCACTATCCTCTCCCACATCCTCTTGCGTAG
Organism: Sphenodon punctatus; assembly: GCA_003113815.1. NCBI lineage: Eukaryota > Metazoa > Chordata > Lepidosauria > Sphenodontia > Sphenodontidae > Sphenodon > Sphenodon punctatus. The sequence goes on along the minus strand of QEPC01002305.1, from coordinate 1,996,235 downwards.
GGCCGCAAACATTGGGCAAATAAAAAGATAGTGGACAATATCCTCAACTTCAGATAAACAATAAGGGCACAATCTATCCATATATAG
>QEPC01002305.1:1967733-1993104 GCA_003113815.1 Sphenodon punctatus | reverse complement strand
GTGTGGAACTAATAAACAAGGAGCAGTTATTTACCCTCTCAGCTAGTACTAGAACTAGGGGACACTCCATGAAACTCATGGGTGGCAAGTTTAAAACAAATAAAAGAAAGTATTTTTTCACTCAGCATATAATTGGGTTGTGGAGTCTACTGCCAAAGGCTGTGGTAAGGGCCAGTACTATAGCTGAGTTTAAAAGAGGTTTTGACAAGTTTCTGGAAAATAGGTCCATTAGAAGCTATTAGCCAGATAGGATCAGGGAACATGACAGGAGCTGAGGGGAAACAACAGGGAATGAATCCCCCATTGTAACCTGTTGGGTGCTTCTCTCAAGCCACCATGATTGGCCACTTTCGGAGACAGGATGCTGGGCTAGATGGACCATTTGTTTGACCCAGTGTGGCACTCCTTATGTTCTTATGGGTTTAAAAAAGGATTGGACAAGTTTCTGGAGGATTCATCCATTTAGCAGCTGTTAGCCAGAGGTACATTTGGGGGGTGTAACCTCTTACTGTCTGGATTTGGGAGTAAACAATAGGAAATGGATTGCCCCATTGTGACCTGTTGGGTACTTCTTCCAAGAGACCAAGATTAGCCACGGTCGGAGACAGGTGCTGGGTCGATGGGGACCACTGGTCTGAACCAGTATGGCACTTCTTATATTCTTATGTTCTGAAAATTAAGCCTTCTGTCATCCTCATATCAAACTATAGAAGGGTATGTCTGTAGCAGGAGGGGTCCCCAGAGCCACAAGGGGCAATGGGGTGTCACTTTGGGGAATTAGGAATCCTGTTTTATAGGGTTCCCCACTTTATAGGGGTACCCTGTAGGGTCGCTATTTTTGGCCTCCAACCTCCCATTGTAGCCAAGGCCTACATCTCCATATGGTGCACAGTTCCTCAGTCTTGTACCAAAGCCTGGGCTTCTACCAGATGCCCTCTCAGTTCTCCACATTAGTCCCAAACTGCGCAAGTCCCACATGCTTGGAGCAGGCCGTTCCAACAGGTTTCTTCCCTGGAGCAGGGAGCCCACAGTAATAGCTCCTACTGCCTCTCTAGTCAGACTGAGCTCAGGCCCTTTATACCCCTTGAGCATGCTCAGTCTGAGCAGCACCTGCTGAGCATGTCACAGTACTTAGACCTCCGAAAGCCTCCCTGAGCCCAACTGGGAATGCCCCAGGACTTAGACTCCAGTAGAGTTCCTAGTCTCCACTGGGCATGCTCCAACTGGCTGATGCCTAAGAGTATAGCTGCTGGCAGCTCTGGAACAGGGCTCCAATACACTCACAGAAGCCGCCCTGTTACAATGTCCTTTTGTTTTTAGAAGCTTAGATATAAACTGAAACTATATGGTTTCATAAAATGTGACAAAATGTATTAGTATGATTAGTTTAAAAACTATATAGAGAATGGCTTTGGATTAGATTGTAACCTCTCGGGCAGGGATCGTGTCTATCTTATTTTTTGTAAAGCGCCAGGTACATCGCTGGCGCTATATAAATGCTTATAATAATAATAATGTAACAAAGTTGTATTTTACCAATTTCCATTAAATACAGCTGAGACTCATTGCTGGTAACAAGTATACATATTCCAGTCCCCACTAATGATTTCACTAGATATATTCATATATATTTCAGTTTATATATGTATTGAAAATCACTTTTCTATGTTATAACAACACAGGTCTACTGCTTTTGACTTCCAAAAATACACTGATATATCCACCTGGTACCTATTCCTGAAATCAACACTGGCTTCGTAAACAATATAGAGACTATGAGACTGATTGTTTGAAAAAGTTGAACTGGTTTAAGTTATGGTCTTGCCCACCTGATACCTATTACCCACTGACCTTGACGACCTCTCTGTCAGTGGCCTGGTCAATCTGCGGTATGGTATATTGACTCTGGCCATTGACACAGTGGCACTCAGGCATCTGCTTCCTCCACTGCAGGAGCACAGGTCTCAGGATATGGAGGACCTGAGGCTGTTAAAGCTGGAGGACAGGCAGTTAGAGCACAGATGGTGCTTGACTTGCGCCAAAGCTGTCAGACTGCGACATAGATCGTTTTTGAAGGACTGTGGTGTGGTGGTGGCTGCGGCAAAGAAATCTTTCTTTGCTGCCACCATAGCATCTGTAAAGTGGTGCCCAGTGGTGCTCTTTTGGGTGGACTGACTGTCTCAACATGGGTTAGTCATTAGTTGCCCATTGTGTTGAATTTGCCACCTAATTTTCAGATAAAGTTGCTTGTATTTGGATTGACTTGGTAACTGCTTGTTTGGTAGGGGTGTGCAATTCATTTTCATTATTATGATAATGAAAACTGAAATTTTTTGTTTTCTTTTTTGAAACAGTATAACAATAAAATCCACCAAATGTTTGGTTTTGAAATAATGGGAAAAACTGGAAAAAAAACATTTCAGGTTATAACTTCTTTGTTTCTTATTCANGTGGAACTAATAAACAAGGAGCAGTTATTTACCCTCTCAGCTAGTACTAGAACTAGGGGACACTCCATGAAACTCATGGGTGGCAAGTTTAAAACAAATAAAAGAAAGTATTTTTTCACTCAGCATATAATTGGGTTGTGGAGTCTACTGCCAAAGGCTGTGGTAAGGGCCAGTACTATAGCTGAGTTTAAAAGAGGTTTTGACAAGTTTCTGGAAAATAGGTCCATTAGAAGCTATTAGCCAGATAGGATCAGGGAACATGACAGGAGCTGAGGGGAAACAACAGGGAATGAATCCCCCATTGTAACCTGTTGGGTGCTTCTCTCAAGCCACCATGATTGGCCACTTTCGGAGACAGGATGCTGGGCTAGATGGACCATTTGTTTGACCCAGTGTGGCACTCCTTATGTTCTTATGGGTTTAAAAAAGGATTGGACAAGTTTCTGGAGGATTCATCCATTTAGCAGCTGTTAGCCAGAGGTACATTTGGGGGGGTGTAACCTCTTACTGTCTGGATTTGGGAGTAAACAATAGGAAATGGATTGCCCCATTGTGACCTGTTGGGTACTTCTTCCAAGAGACCAAGATTAGCCACGGTCGGAGACAGGTGCTGGGTCGATGGGGACCACTGGTCTGAACCAGTATGGCACTTCTTATATTCTTATGTTCTGAAAATTAAGCCTTCTGTCATCCTCATATCAAACTATAGAAGGGTATGTCTGTAGCAGGAGGGGTCCCCAGAGCCACAAGGGGCAATGGGGTGTCACTTTGGGGAATTAGGAATCCTGTTTTATAGGGTTCCCCACTTTATAGGGGTACCCTGTAGGGTCGCTATTTTTGGCCTCCAACCTCCCATTGTAGCCAAGGCCTACATCTCCATATGGTGCACAGTTCCTCAGTCTTGTACCAAAGCCTGGGCTTCTACCAGATGCCCTCTCAGTTCTCCACATTAGTCCCAAACTGCGCAAGTCCCACATGCTTGGAGCAGGCCGTTCCAACAGGTTTCTTCCCTGGAGCAGGGAGCCCACAGTAATAGCTCCTACTGCCTCTCTAGTCAGACTGAGCTCAGGCCCTTTATACCCCTTGAGCATGCTCAGTCTGAGCAGCACCTGCTGAGCATGTCACAGTACTTAGACCTCCGAAAGCCTCCCTGAGCCCAACTGGGAATGCCCCAGGACTTAGACTCCAGTAGAGTTCCTAGTCTCCACTGGGCATGCTCCAACTGGCTGATGCCTAAGAGTATAGCTGCTGGCAGCTCTGGAACAGGGCTCCAATACACTCACAGAAGCCGCCCTGTTACAATGTCCTTTTGTTTTTAGAAGCTTAGATATAAACTGAAACTATATGGTTTCATAAAATGTGACAAAATGTATTAGTATGATTAGTTTAAAAACTATATAGAGAATGGCTTTGGATTAGATTGTAACCTCTCGGGCAGGGATCGTGTCTATCTTATTTTTTGTAAAGCGCCAGGTACATCGCTGGCGCTATATAAATGCTTATAATAATAATAATGTAACAAAGTTGTATTTTACCAATTTCCATTAAATACAGCTGAGACTCATTGCTGGTAACAAGTATACATATTCCAGTCCCCACTAATGATTTCACTAGATATATTCATATATATTTCAGTTTATATATGTATTGAAAATCACTTTTCTATGTTATAACAACACAGGTCTACTGCTTTTGACTTCCAAAAATACACTGATATATCCACCTGGTACCTATTCCTGAAATCAACACTGGCTTCGTAAACAATATAGAGACTATGAGACTGATTGTTTGAAAAAGTTGAACTGGTTTAAGTTATGGTCTTGCCCACCTGATACCTATTACCCACTGACCTTGACGACCTCTCTGTCAGTGGCCTGGTCAATCTGCGGTATGGTATATTGACTCTGGCCATTGACACAGTGGCACTCAGGCATCTGCTTCCTCCACTGCAGGAGCACAGGTCTCAGGATATGGAGGACCTGAGGCTGTTAAAGCTGGAGGACAGGCAGTTAGAGCACAGATGGTGCTTGACTTGCGCCAAAGCTGTCAGACTGCGACATAGATCGTTTTTGAAGGACTGTGGTGTGGTGGTGGCTGCGGCAAAGAAATCTTTCTTTGCTGCCACCATAGCATCTGTAAAGTGGTGCCCAGTGGTGCTCTTTTGGGTGGACTGACTGTCTCAACATGGGTTAGTCATTAGTTGCCCATTGTGTTGAATTTGCCACCTAATTTTCAGATAAAGTTGCTTGTATTTGGATTGACTTGGTAACTGCTTGTTTGGTAGGGGTGTGCAATTCATTTTCATTATTATGATAATGAAAACTGAAATTTTTTGTTTTCTTTTTTGAAACAGTATAACAATAAAATCCACCAAATGTTTGGTTTTGAAATAATGGGAAAAACTGGAAAAAAAACATTTCAGGTTATAACTTCTTTGTTTCTTATTCAATTCTGATGAAACTTGGGAAGATTTCATAAAGATTAGATAAAGGAAACCGATTTTAGAAGCAATTGAATTTTGTGATTTTTAGAAAAGCTACATACACATTCCTGGCTACAACTTCTTTATCTTCCATTCAATTTGCATGACACCTGGAATATTATGTCCCTCCACAAGATTACCAATCCTACCAAATTTCAGAAAGATTGGATAAAGGGTCCTGATGGTATAAGCCATTAACTTGAAAATGCATTTCTGACTGTAACATCTTTATATTCTACCCTGTTTACAAGACAGTTGGCACAAATGTATCCCGCACCTTCCCTGTCATTTCTGTCAAACTACAGGACAATTTGATAAAGGGCCCCCATTTTATGAGCAATTGAAGTTGTCCCCTTGAAGCCCATTATTCAGATAAATAGAAGCACATGCAGTGCCAGTCAGAGTCAGGCACCTGGCATGACAGGGGGAGGGAAGCTGTAGAAGGGAGGATGGGGAGCAACCCAACAGACTGACAGACACATTCGCTGGCCAATTACTGCATACTTCCACCTTTACAGGACCAATCGGTGGTGACTTTGAGGCGGGCATAGGGGGCCGCTCTGAGGCGAGCATAGAAGGGACATAACTGGGATTTGGGGGATAGCATCGCAGCAATCAGGAGACATGGTGTACACATCCAGGCTGTTCATTTATCATCACAATCTCATCCTGCAGCACTGTGACAGAGGACATAAGAGAATCTCTATTGGCTCTTTCCTAAACAGATGCTTCTGACTTCCCACTAACAAGTGGGGGAGAGATGTTGGGATGGTCACAGCACAGAATCAGGATATTGAATGAAAAAGAGAGGTAGAGCTGGATGTCATCAGCATACTGATAACATCTCACCTCAAACCTCTGAATGATTTCACCCAGCGGCTGCATATACACGCTGAACAAGAGGGGGGACAGAATGGAACCCTGTGGGACCCCACAGGGGAGATACTGAGGAGATGATGAGCAATTGCCCAACACCACCTGCTGAGACCTCCCAGCCAAAAAAGAACGGAACCACTCAAGAGTCCCGCCCACTCCAGCCAGGTCCCACAGGCGAGTCAACAAAACCTCATGGTCAATGGTATCAAAAGCCATTGAAAGATCTAATCAAATCAACAGGTTAGAATTCCCCCGGTCCAACTCAAGGCGAAGGTCATTGACCAAGGTCACAAGCACAGTTTCCATGCCATGCCCAGGATGGAAATCAGACTGTGAAGGGTCTGTGGTACAACCTATGGTATGACCTATAGATATATAGTATGATCGCACATGTAGTCTTGTGTGCAGTTCTCATCTCCCCATCTAAAAAAACCCAGTAGAACTAGAAAAGGTACAGAGCAACAAAATGACAACAAAAATAATAAAGGGTATGGAATGGCTCCCATATGAGGAGAGGTGTGATAGTTTAGGACTCTTCAGCTTGGAGAAGAGACAACTGAGAGGAGGAGATATGACAGAAGTTTATAAAGACACGAGTGATGTGGACATGTAAATAGGGAGCGCTATTTATCCTCTCTAACAGTATTAGAACAAGGGGACGCTCCATGAAATTAACTGATAGATTTAAAACAAATAAAAGAAAGTGTTTTTTCACTCACCACACAATTAACTTGTGGAACTTACTGCCAGAAAAAGTGGCCAGGGCTGGTAGTGTAGCTAGTTTTAAAAAGGGATTGGATATGTTCTTGGAAGCTAGGCCTATTAATGGCTATTATCCAAGGAGGTTTGGGGGATGTAACTTCTTACTGTTGGGGGCTGGACCAACAGGGAATGGATTGCCCATTGTGACCTGCTGGTTACTTCTCCCGAGAGAAAGTGATTGTCCACTGTCGGAGACAGGATGCTGGACTTGATGGACCATTGGTCGACACAGTATGTCAGTCTTATGTTCTTATGTTAATGCCTCCCTCTGGGAGAGCAGGGTGCCTGGCAACTTCAAAATTGTGGTCATCCAGCCCCTGCTGAAAAAAACCCATCTCTTGACATTGACTCTCCTGCCAGCTGTTGACCTGTCTCTAATCTTCCCTTTTTAGGGAAGGTTACTGAACACGTGGTTGCCTCATAGTTTCAGGTGAATCTCAGTGCTATGGATTCCTGGACCCATGTCTGTCAGGATTTCATCCTGGGCATGGCAGTGAGACTGTCATGTGATGTTGGTTGACAACCTCCACTTGGCAATTGAGAAGGGCAACTGTACTCCATTGATTTTGTTAGATCTTTCATTGGCCTTTGATATAGTTGATCACGGTGTATTGTTGACATGGCTGTGTGAGCTGGCAGGGGTTCACGGGACTGCTCTTTAGTGGTTGCTCATTCCTGGGTGGGAGAACCAAGAGGGTGCTTATGGCTCATCATCCACTTGCTTGGTCCCTTGTGGGGTTCCACATTGTTCCATCTTGTCCCCACTGCTGTTCAATGTGTATCCCCTGAATGAAGTTATATGGGGAATTGGAGTGAAGTGCCATCAGAATGCTGACGACACCCAACTCTGTTCCTCTTTTTCATTGGACTCAGTTCCTGCAGTTTTGGTGCTTACCCACTGCTCATCTTCCCAGTGCCTGGCTGCCATTGGGAACTGGATGCAGGCAAACCAATTGAAGCTGACTCCAGACAAGACCAAAGTGGTGATGGTTGGCTGGCTGTGTGATATGGGATACATAGGGAACCCTGTTGTTTATGAGGGTCCAGCATCTTTTGGTCACTCAGGTTTTCAGCCTTGGGTTGCTCTTCGATCCATTCCTACACCTGGATGGCCTAGTTGCAGCAGTGGCCAGGAATGCTTTTCACCAATTACATCTGTTGAGAAGGCTGCAACCTTTTTTTTAATCAGATTCAGATTTGGCCACTGCTGTCCATGCCTTTGTAACCTCAAGGCTAGACTACTGCAGTGCCATGACTACTGTTCGGGAAGCTGCAGCTGGTGCAGAATGTGGTGGCCCATGGTGGCCCATCTTCTGTCAGAGGCGGGTCATCAGGAGCACATTACAACAGTGCTGCAGTGTCTGGACTGGTTACCAATATCTTTCTGGGCACAATTCAAAGTGCTGGTTTTGACCTACAAAGTCCTAAATGGCTTGGGCTCCAGGTATCTGAAGAGGTGGTCCTCTTCCCTCATGTCCCATCGTGGCCTCTGAGGTAAGCCAGGAGCGCCCTCTTGCAGGTACCATGTGCCTGTGATGTTTCTATAGCAAGGGCGCACAGAGAGACATTCTTGGTGGCTGCCCCACGATTATGGAACTGCCTTCCTTTGGAGGTTTGTCTAAGCCTGAGCCTCCTCATCTTCTGGAAATGATGTAAGACCTTTCTGTTTGGCCAGGCATTTGTCAGGCAGGGATAGGTTTGGGTAGAATTGGATGTGGGGTTGGGGAAAGGGTTGTGTTGGGGGTTAAAGACATTTTTTTAGATGTTTCTGTCTTAATGGGAACGATAGCATATAAATTTAAATTTAAATAAATATTTAGTGGGCTGATTAATATTTTGCTATCAACTGTTGTAGATAAATGTCTCTCCTCTTTTGTTTTCTTGCTTGCATCTTTTCCTCTGCCTACAATTCTACACTAATTTCTAGGGGTGGAACACCGGGGAGAATACCGGATACCGGATTTACCAGTATCGGATCTCCCCGGTATCGGATTTACTGATATCGGCATACCGTTTTTTTAACATTTGGCGCTTTACCGTTTTTTTTACATTGCGGCCATTTATTTCAATGGCCGCGATGTAAAGAAACCGGAAAAGTGCCCAATGTTAAAAAAACGGTATGCCGGGACCGGGGATTATCAAATTAATCTGATACACCCGATTATTAGGTGTATCAGATTTATCCAATACCGATATTCCCACCCCTACTTTATACATGATTAGGATTTCATAGTGGTTTCGTTTTCATGGTGCTTTATAGAGAGAATAAAGAGAACATGACTTCCCAGAGGAGCTAACTATTTAAATACTGTTCTTACTATCCCTTTCTTCTTTTGCAAAACTTTGGACTCTCCATTTAGTTCATATTTTTCTCCTATTTTTTATCTTTGCCCATTTCCCCATATTCCTTACTTCCTAGAACTGAGTCGTCCTACACAGAGAGAAATTCTAACTAGTAAATTTCAGAAATTCTTAGAATGACCTAAACTAGTTTTCCTTTGTACAATATTGTAATTATTTTAAGGCCCCATATATCAAGGCCTTTGGGGCCTATGAGAAAGGGTTGTACGTCTGGAGAGTTCCTGATTGTATCCTGGATAGGAGATATAGGGCAGTAAGTCTGTGGCTGGTCCAGAGCTGAATATGGATCATGTTGTTTCTCTGACCTAGATCATGTTTCTCTATCTTAATTTAGGAAAGGAAGGATTTCTTTAGCAACAGAAAACACAAATACATTTTTTGTTCAGAAAACATAAACAGTTTGGAATTTACAGGTGCATCAGGCATTAACTAATTGATTATTGTTTTTTTAAAGGCAGCTGTGGGTAACTAGTGACACATTTGAAATGTTAGAAGTAGTGCTAGAGGAGCTCTGTTTTTTGAGAAGTGCCAGGGTGATGTTTTCAAAGATGAATGGTAAATGCATTTATTGCATAGATGTCATCACCATGTTGGTATATTTGTGGGCTCTTCCTAAATTTACACACACATCATTAGTAAGTTGATCAACTAAATTCAGAAAAAGTCAGGATATATAAAGAAGTTATTTGAACATATAAGCATATTAAACATGTCATGCTTTTCCATAGCATGATTATCCACTTATTTTCAAATAAAAATATTACATTTTTAAAATATATATTAGGTCCAGACCATGCATTCAGATCTGCATAGACAGACACTTATGTCTGTGTAGACCCTAGTTAAAGTCTGTGAGATTCTTCATGGATGGAATGTATTCCTTGATCAGTGTTTTAGGACCCAGTTCTGCTATCACTGAAATCAGGGTCAATATAACTCGAGTAGGTTGGTCACTTATTTATGCATGTGTAGCTCTTTTACTAGTGTGTCCTACTTTTTGCATTACAAGATCTATGACAGTCATTTATAGGAAGAAGACATGCATAAAGTAGGCTTAAAGCAACATACTCCAGATGCACAATAGTAGCTCACACTTCACAGTGCTGAGTACTACCTCTTGATCCATCGAAGCGCTTAAGCACACGAGTAGCCCTATTGACTTTGGTATAAGAAACTGCTTGTGAGAGACAATAAAAAAATGTATTGTTCAAAGATAATTTGTTTTCTAAAGAAAAATAATACCCTGTTTAAATCTAGCATAAATGCATAGTGGCATACATAATACTTAAAGGGATCTTATCATCAGATAAAAAGCCTACAGTAAAGCTTTGCTGGGCAAATACGATAATGGAATTGGTGAATGTATACAGGAATGAACAACATACGTTGCAAATTGCTCCCTGACTTTGTGCACATTTAGATAATTTAGACTGTAAGAAAGTGACCTCCTAACTTTACGCAGGATGTATGCTTTGAACGACTTTTTTACACTATATATTTTTCTATTTATGAACTTGCCAATTCCTAAATAGCTTTTATACGCATTATGGCTGGTTTATTCTATGTTCTTTGTAATATTTGAAATAGAATTTTTTCATAGTGTTGATATATGTTGATATTTACAGATTTTCTATAATTATTTTGACACATCGGAACACAAGTCTTCAAAATGTTAAAAGGAAAATATAAAAGAGATCATATTGAAAGTTTTTTTGGGAAATGTGTATGTGTTTTATTTGGAACAATTGTACGTGTCTGCCTTTCATTAAAACGTTTTCTGATACCATCTGTTTAATTAATTTTATTTATTTAAACTCTTATTTATTTGTTTATTTACTTATATAACTTGTTTTTCGGTTGATAAATAACTAAGAATTTTGATTCTTTCCTGCTGCTACAGCTCATCCATAGAAACACTGCATGTCTTTATACTTTGTGTGTTTCAGCAGCTTAATTCTGGAATATCCTTCATAGAATAAGAAATTGATTATTCCCCATTGGGTTCAAGGATTGTTTTAGCATTCACTTCAATGAGAGCAGGTTCATAGTGAGCACATGCCTTGTCTATGATATTGCTGTGTTTTGCAAAGCTTGGTGCTGTGTCTGATGGTCAGTTGGGCAGTCTGACGTCACAACTTAAAGAGGTGGAAATATTTCAGCAGCTTTAGAGTATGATAGTGCCAACTACTGACAGGGAAACCCTGAGGTATGGTTTAAGAATAATGTACCCCTGCGTTTTATAGCTTGAGGGACAGAGGATGGTTTTCTAACACACCAGCGAAGAATGGACATGACTGGTGGCTACTGTGCTCCCTGGCATGCCTTCCCAGGTTTTCATAGTGATAGTAAAGCACATGAGCCTGTTGTGAGGATTCATGTGATTTAATCCCATTTTAGCTCCAGTACAGGTGCAAGGGCAGCCATTTTCCTGGATGTTAAGGCCAGAGCGGACTTGGGAGTAGCCACCCCCGATCCATCTAAAAACACCATTGTGTCACTGCTGTGAGTACTTTGCTAATTTTCTATTTGAGCACAGAGAAGGAATGTTTCCCTTCCCACTAAATTGGCGAAAGCAGTTTTTGCCTTTTTTCACAGTAGTCCAGTTGCAGGGGCTAGGTTTCAAATAGTGAGTATATTGGAAGGTGCAATGCCATTAATGTCATTTGTTATACTATTTTTTTGTCTTTTATTTGTAGCTATGGTGGCCTTTCCAAATTGGTTTAGGAACTCTGAATTCCCCATCGCATGGTGGGTGGCTTAACAACAAACCAATCAGGGAGATGTGATGAGAGTGAAAGGACCCGAAGAGGAACAGCGTAGCCTGAAGTTTCCTAAGTGTCAGAAAGAGAGTATCTCCCCTACGAGATGGACAGAGTAGTGACAGCCCTAAGCACTTGCACAGCCAGGGACTTTTCCCATTCCCACATATCTCATCCGCTTGTTTTGAGGGGTATGTTTAACCCATTTCACAGTCAGCATATTTATTATTATTATTATTATTTTATTTTATTTATTTCTATATCTCCAGCAGCACACCTGGTGCTGAATAGCTACCAATTCTCCTTCATTGTGGCAAACTTGAATTCTCTAGTGCACTGTTAAGAATCAGCAGGTTTTGTGCCAGCAGCAGTAGTGGTACATCTCAAATGTGTATGCCAATGATTTCTCTTTTAGTTTGTAGCAGAGGCTTTAAGGTAGTTGAGAACCATATTCCCAAACCATGGTACAAAAGTCAGTATTGGTAGGTATCAGAGTTAGCCAAAGAAAGGAGAGGACTCTTATCTGTATTCAGAGAACGAAGTGACATTTCAGCAACTGTGGGAAATGGATGAAAGTGATTTCCCTGCCTTTTTTCACCTCCCCTGTACAGAGAACTGAAGCAGTCCGCATAGGCCTGCTGACATAGCTTGTAACTGTTTTAGGAGTCATCAGACTACAACAAACGCCATTCGTCATGATCCATTTGTAGGTGAGTAATATAGATCCATTGGTCTCTGAAAAATGTGTGTTGCTTTTCTTTGAAAATCTTCTAGTCTTTATGCATCTTCCTTGTGATTAGGTGGTTGAGACTGAAGTTAGTCTTCTAGGAGAATTTGCATTAAAGTCATCTAGGCAAAAGGCTGTTCCTTTCCCTTTCCAGTTGCCCGTCTCATTTTAGCCAGAAGCTCTATACCTTTTTGTTGTTGCTTTCTGCCAATCACAATTCAAGCTCTGAACCAACTTCCTGTTTTCTGCCATCTCTAAGACTCAGATCTTTTGAAAACTTGACTTCTCTGCAAGTAGCTAGATATTTTTGTGACTAGCTATCTCTCCCTGAACATTTTACAGTATGTTTGTTCAACTGAATCTCAGTTGGGTTTTTTTTTTATGCCTGTAACAGGATGGCTTACTGTGGATCGGGCCCATGACACAAACCACACTTTTTGCAGGGCTTTCTCCTCAGTGTGCCTTTATTTACAGTGTAGATTTATGACATCAGCCAGCTCATTGCAGCGTTGGCCCTTACCTTTGACCTTTTGTTCGAGGCAAACCTTTTCTGGGTTCCCAGCCTCCCGCTTGGTAAGCCATGTAGACGAAAAGCTTCTGTTCTAAGGCAAGTTCCTTTCCTGATCTTCTTCCTTCTCTGAGCACTTGACTTCACCTTGTATCCACTTTTAAGCCACTTCCATCGCAGCTCTCTAGCAACTTCTCCCCTGTTCACATATGGGAGCAATCAGCCATCCTAGAAGCTGGCCTACAACTCTTCTCCCAAAGTCCACAGTCTCACAAACATTTAAGCCTGCTCCACCCAAGGTGTCGCTCTGCAAGTCCTTATAGAGCCTTGACATTGCTCATGTTTTAACCTTTGCAGATGTTACATTTTTTATTTGTTGATGTTCGTGACTCCTTCCAATTTAATTTCATCCTCAAATTTTGTTAATATTCGGTTCCCTCACTTTATTCTAGACTTAACTAATGAAAATATGGGTTTACCAACCTTGTTCCAATTCATTACATCACCTTATTGCTTGTCTTTGCTTGTATTTCTTTACCATTTTTCAATTCATGTGGTAAGCAGTAGTTCCAACCAAAATTAAGTTATTTTGCGAAGAAGATTTTATGGGATAGTGTATCAAATGCCTTTATTAAAACATAGGTACAATGCTAGGTATTAAATAAGAAGCACATACATTATTGTGATATTGTGACACCCTACACAGTCTGGGCCCCACTTATCTGTAGGATCGCCTCCCCCCCCCCGCCCGGGATCCTGGATTGGCCCCTACGGTCTGCCGGGAGCGCCCTCCTAGAGGTTCCCCGAGTGGCATGGGTGGCGAACATGGAGAGGCCATTCTTGGCGGCCACTCCAAGGCTGTGGAACTCCGTCTGGATCAGGGTTCGTCTGTCCTCAGATCTTCCCTCCTTCCATCTCTTTCCTCCTTCTGTTGATAGTGTAAGACCTGGCTGTTCCGCCAGGCTTTTGGCGGAGGACACAGGTGGTGGAAGGGGGATTGGGTTGAGGGTGGGGTCTTTCAGCTCCAGTTTAGTAAGTTTAGATTTTATATTCTTATGGTTATGTTTTAAATATATTGTTATTTATGTCTATTTTTATATATATTGTTATTTTGCATTTGAATTGTTAGCCACCACGAGCTCCCTGAGGCAGAAAGTGTGCGGGATATTAAAGACCAAAAATAAATAAATATCATTTTTGTGATAAAGTATGAGATTTTGGCTTTCTTGAAGCATAGGCTATTTTCAGATGGGACGTGCCCACCTAGAACCACCTATCCCCCACAGACCCAGGCGCCTGTCTGAAGGCGGTGGGGGTGGAGGCGCGCTCCCACAACCCACAGATCACCCACCCATGCCTCCACACACAGCGACCCAGACTTTTCCCCATTGCTCTGTGCAGGGCCATGAAGGGGTGGTGCTGTGCATGGCTGCAGGCACATACCAGCCGCACACCCATCCCCTGCTATCTGAAGTATCCCTTCCCCACCCCCTCACTGGAAGTGCACAGTGATGCACACGGGCCCGCCCGCCAGGCAGGTCTGTCTAAAAATGGCCACAGTATCACAAGGAGATTTTTATGTCAAAAAGATAAATTATTCTTTGTTAGTTTCACACAGCTAATGAATATTGTCTACTGCATTCCATTTACAGACTAATTTTGTCACTCAGTCAAGAGTAAAAAAGCCATGTCTTTCTAGCATGATTTGCTTATTGATCCATGCTTTTAAAACTTTCAAATGTTTCAATATCCTCTAAAACATATTTGTAGACTTGTTTTCTTCTAAGATTTGTACCTGATACAGGTATGTAAATGCATTCTATGCACACATTTGAGCATGACTGACTTAAGTGCATAAATAACAAATATGTGGTTGCAATCAGGTATTGGCTTACACAGACTGCCAATTAAATACTGAATTAACTATAGGCAAGCAAAAATATGTGATCCACTCATGTATTAGGGATGAGCGAACGTGGTTCGGAAGTTCGGAGTTCGGCCCGAACTCGGCCTGTACCAAACACGAACTGACCGAACCGAACTGGATCCAAATGTCGAAATGACTGAACAGTTCGGTCAGTTCGGATTGCATTCTGGTGAGTTCGGGTGGCAAAAACGTGTAACTGGAAGGTCAAACATGACAGGGAGGGGGAGTCAGCTGAGGAGCAGACTTCCAGGCACCAGGGGTGGAGAGGCTTGGAGTAGCAGCCAGCCTGCCCAATCACCATCCCTTTTTGCCTCAGACCACTGGCTTCGCAGTCTGCGATTGGCCACGGGCTAGGCTGCACGGAGCCAATGGGGCTTGCGGTGAGGCAGGCACAGCAAGAAACAAAACTGATTGTCTCCCCCCTTCCCAAGACCTTCTGAGCTAGTCACTGTTCCTGAACAGCTGGTGTTTCAGAAGGCTCCCTCTCCCAGCAGTTTTGTTCTCCTCAATCCATTGCCATCCTCCTCTTATTTCACCCATCCAACCCATTTACCTCCATATTATCATTTATTTAGATTATATTAGATAGATTTAAGTGGTATTTTTTGCTTTTACCCCTCCCTGTGTTCAATCTCCCTTTCTCCCTCCCTCCCCCCTGCATTGAATTCTTTCCCTCTCCCTCTTATTCCATCCCTGATTCCCTTCCCCTGTTTTAAGTTTTGAATTTATTTAGAGTAGGATTATTATTAGATTGATTTTAATTTCATTTTGTACCCCTCCCTGTGTTCTTTGTGTTTCCACCTGTGTAATATTGTATATATAGATAGATAGTTATTAGATAGATAATTACTAGATAGATACATAGTAGTTAGCTTAGTTATAGAGATAGATAGAGATACAGTGTGTTTGTAGGACAAAGCCTTTGTAGTTAATTATTAGGATATTCCATTTAGTTCAATAGGTTTTAGAATAGTTAATAGCAGTCAGATTTAGTGTGTGTGTGTGTGTGTATGTATATATATATCCACTGTCAGGATTCTGGGGCCAAGTTACAGGCAGGGAGGGCTGTGGCCAATATGTATCTAAAAGCTGCCACTCTAGCCTCAGGACCCACTGTCATGCATGTGGGGCCATCATTTCTTGCACAGAGAGCCTTTTTTCGAACGCCCAAACTGAACAGAATACGACCAAACTGAACAACCAAACCCAAAACGCTGCGAACGGACCTAACAGCCGAACCAAACGACCCGAACCGCGATCTGTTCGCCCATCCCTATCATGTAGTCACTCTAGAAAAGATAAGAACATAGGTAGTGACATACTGAGTCCAATGGTCCATCACGCCCCAGCATCCTGTCCTCCGACAGTGGCCAAACTCGATCGCATGGGAGAAGAACCAACAGTCACAATGGGCAATCCATTCCTCGTTGTTCACTCCCAGCTCCTGACAGTAAGAAGTTCATCCCATAAGCTACTTGGTTAATAGCCATTAACGGACCTACTCTCTAAGAACTTATCCAGCCCTTTTTTAAGCCCAGCTATACTACTGACCCTGACAATATCTTCTGACAACAAATTCCATAGGTTACTTATGCGTTGAGTGAAAAGGTTCTTCCTTTTATTTGTTTTAAATCTTCCGGCAGCTAGTTTCATGGAGTGTCCCCTAGTTCTAGTACTATTTGAGAGTATAAATAACTGGTCCTTATCTACTCGTTCCATACCACTCAAGATTTTATAAACCTCTATCATGTCCCCTCCCAGTCTTCTTTTCTCTAAACCGAAGAGACTGAGCTTGTCAAGCCTTTCGTTGTAAGGAGGCCATTCCATTACCATTTATCATTCCATACCCTTTATCATTCTCGTTGCCCTTCTCTGTACCTTTTCTAGTTCAGCTATGTCTTTTTTGAGATGGGGCGACCAGAATTGCACACAATATTCCAAGTGCACTCACATGATTGATTTGTATAGAGACATTATGACATCCTCAGTTTTATTCTTTATCCCTTTGCGAATAACTCCTAACATTCTGTTTGCTTTTTTGACTGCTACTTCACACTGGGCTGAGGATTTCAGTGTATTGTCCACAATCATTCTCAGATCCTTTTCCTGAGTGGTAATGTTATTTTTCCCTATGTGCATCACTTTGCACTTGTCCACATTAAATCTTATCTGCCATTTAGATGCCCAGGCACCCAGTCTCGTAAGATTCTTTTGCAGTTCTTCACAGTCTGCTCGTGTTTTAACTACCTTGAATAACTTGGTGTCATCTGCAGATTTGATCACCTCACTCTTAACGCCCTTTTCCAGTTCATTAATGAGTACATTAAACAGCACTGGTCCCAATACAGATCTCTGGGTCACACCACTTTTTACATCTCTCCATTGTGAAAATTGACCATTTAGTCCTACTCTTTGCTTCCTAACCTTTAACCACTTACCGATCCATAGTAAGACACTATCTCCTATCTCATGACTTTCTAATTTTCTCAAGAGTCTTTTATGTGGGACCTTATCAAATGGTTTCTGGAATTCCATGTACACTATATCTACTGGGTCTTCCGTGTCCACCTGCTTATTTAAACCCTCAAAGAATTCTAACAGATTAGTGAGGCATGCATGAATTACCTTTACTAAATCCATGTTGACTCTTTCCCATTAAGCCATGTTTATCAACATGCCCAGCAATTCTGTTCTTAATTATAATTTCCACTATTTTGCCCGGCACCGACATCAAGCTTACTGGTCTGTAGCTTCCAGGATCACCTCTGATACAATTTTATTTCTCTGAGTCAACTGATCGTTAAAGGGTGACTTTTTAAAAGAGTGGGCAGGACGACGACGACGATGATGATTGATGATGATTGATGATAATTTTATTCATATATCCACCTTAAGATAAGATGTTCCATACAAGGTCAGACCCATGGTCCATCAAGCCCAGCATCCTGTCTCCAACAGTGGCCAGCTACAGTAGCTCAAGAGAAGTACAAGTACAGGTCATGAAAGTGTCACTTTCCCCACACCAAATGGCACTAGGGGTGCTTCATACAACAAAACAACCTAAAATACCTTTAATTTTCTGATTAAATTTTATGAAGCACCCTGAGTGCCATTTGGTGTGGGGAAGGTGACCCCACCCTTTGTATGAGTGCTTCATACAATAAAACAATCTAAAATACTTTAAAAATACATTTTAAAACCATTTAAAAGGGCAAGGTAAAGGGAGAAGAAAAATACATTAAGGGAAACTAGCAGTGGATCCTCTTAAAGTACTTGGGGAATAAGTCTTTGGGTGTTTTTTGAAATTGTGGACGGAGAAACTGAGGTGAATATCTCTGGAGGGAGCATGTTCCACACTGAGGGGTCCACCACAGCAAAGGTCCAGTCGCCCGCTGACTCAAGATGCAGTGGCAAGATCCTCAAATGCGGAGCAAGGAGCTCAGAAACATGAAATGACTGGTATGGCCAAAAGTTCTCCTTAGCTTCTTGCTGCTCCCAGCTGGTCGTATATACTGACTGGCAACCAATCAGGAAGCTAGGTGGCGTGGCAGATGATGGAGACAAAAGGAGGGATGTGGCCTGGCCAGTACGGAGGAGCCTTTCCTGGGAATGGCCTGGCCCAAATCAGGATGAGGCAGTGGCACAGCAGGGCTGACATCTACTCCAGAAGCATAGGTTTGAGGCAGGATCCTGACAGCTTGCCAAATAACTATCGTGTCTTCCAATATTTATACACATATGTATACATATCTGTTTTTTCTACAGGTAATACAGTTGGCTCCATTTAATAGGGACACTAATAATCAAGATAGCACTGGAAATAAGACGTTTAAAAGTATGGCTGAATTTCAAGGGTGGGACAGTAAGCTTATGAATAAAACCACACCTTCAGGGTCATTGTGAGAGGTTACTCCAGTTTTACACCAGTACATCTCCTCAGATGACATGAAGACTGGAATAATGCTATGAATCAGTCCCTAGGACACACTTGCTAAAATTCTATATTTGCTTCATTCATCCATAGATTTATTTATTTGCAACAGGAAATTTTTATGATTCTCAGAATTTGACAACTTGACAGTTCTGCAGGGAAACATTATGCATACTACTACACCACAAAAGTTGTGTTCATAGTATCAAATACTGACCTAGACTTAAGTCTTGAAAATTCTTAGCTGTGGGTAGTCTGATGGATTTCCGTGGGCTTACGTGTGTTAAAGTCTTTTTATGATCTGTTCCATAGTCAGTATAGTTCATTATTATCTGGGCACAATTCTCATTTGTAAGGTGCACAAACGTGTTGCACACATGCAAGTGGCATGCCAAAGTGCTACACTTTCCGTAGGTGGGTGCCAAATTCTCCTTTGCAGCAAGAAGCATTGTGCTGCATAATTGTACAGCCCCAGTAATTGGGCTGCTGCCTTTAATGTGGGAGCACCTCTGTACCTGGGCCATAGGGTGGAATCAAATGACACGTTAGCCCCTATGCAGCTCACACTCACATGTTTGGTGTGCCCAGCCTAATAAACAGGCAGCCCCTGTCTGTAATTCATGTGGTTGTGGCAGCTTCCACCAGTGGCGCTGGCCATCTCCCTCCCTGCAGCAGCCTCTCAGCAGAGAGACCAGCTAGAAATCTCCTGCCTCTCAGCTGAGAAGCTGTGGGCAAGAAGACTGTGGAGAGATCTCTAGCTCACCCCTCAGCTGAGAGGCAGGGAAGGAGACGGCAGGAGGGAGGGAGATCTCTAGATCGCCTTTCAGCTGAGAGGCTGCCACGGGGGATTGCTATTGCTCCCGCCTTTTAGCTCGCTAGGCACACTAGGCAGGGCTCTATGTGCTGGGAAACATGGATGCTGGCACGGTTGTGGGTGAATCTGCAGACACGTGGGCACCCATTAGCCCTGATTGGTCTACACAGTGGGCCCACGATGTCCCTGGACTCCTCCATGAATGGTGACTCTGTGGTGACCATGTGACACTTAATAGATAGGCATGCGGGAACACACCTGGTGGAGGCTAATGTGGGCTGTCAGCTTGTTGAATTCCACTCATAGTTATGAGTGATTAGCTCACACTTATGTCCTGCCTTTGCTGAGTTCTGGGAAGTGGCAGGTGCCACATACTGCATTGTCACTTCTAACAATTTGACCCTGACATTTCCATTTTGGCCTATGGGAATGTCAGAGTCAAACTGTATGAGGTGACATCCCTAAGAAAATGGGTGATGGGCAGTGATTCCTTCTGCTGAAAACAAAGATTTGGCATTCCTTAAATTTAGTGTGCTAAACTGTTGTACAGCTTACACACGTTTTAACCCCCTCGTACCCATTTTATGTATTTATTTGGCATTATAGCTCAAATTTACATAGAGATGGATAAATATAATAATATTTATGATGGGCCTGTTTTTTCCAAACTTTTCTGCACCTTTTGTAATAAAAGATGCATGTGTTCTTAAAAACCTGCAAATGTTTAACATTTTTAAAATACTGTTTGTGCTGTTTACACAGTACTATTTCATTTGGAAGAAGTGTGAAGCTCATGTATTAATTCACTAAAGATCCATTAATCCACTTTACTCACATCCAAGTTACCACACCTGTGCATTATATACCCTAAAGGATCATAAACAATAAAAGTGCTGACTCTGAACTCTGTAGAAAACCTAAACTATTCAGCAACTCTTGTAAAATTACTATAGCAACTTCACATTTACATAACAGCTTGTACACTTTAAAACTCCCAGTCCTACCAACTCTCCTGTATTTGTTACAGTTTCTTTGCTTTTGGTCACACATCCCCCTTGAATTATTGTCTGTGGTAACCAAAAATAATAGTGGGTGCTGCTGCTGCTGCTTAAACCATAACTGCAGCCTGAGAAACCATCTGCTGGTCACTCCTTATTTTCCACCTCTTCCACTCCATTTTTACATTTACTTGTCTTGCTGAAGGAAGAACAGTCTCATCAATGCTGACTTGCTTACAACAGTCTGTCCTATCAGGGGCATAGCTATCACAGGGACAGGAGGGACATTTGTACTGTGGCTTGAGTGTTGCGGGGGGACATAGGGACCAAGCTTCGGGGGGCAAAAATCCTGCCCTCTTGCGGTGCGGCTGGGCAGAGACTAAACTGAGCAGAAGCGGAAGCAGCACCTGTAACTCACAGCGCCTGTGAGATCCACTCGGCAGGCAGCACAGGATGGAGAAAGCTCTGGTGGTGGTGGCACGAGACAGGCAGTGCAGCCTCAGCCTCTGGGGCTCAGGTGCAGCAAGTGAAGGGAGGGAGAGGCGCTGGGTGAAGGGGAGGAGGTGGGACGGGGGTGGGGGGTGTCTCCCAAGTCAATTTCTTGCACCTGGGCCTATTCCAACCTAACTATGCCTGTGTCCTATCAGTCCACACTCTAAATTAATACTTCCATGATAGGGATTAAGAATACCATGACTGAATGTGGGCCTCAGAGAGAGAGAGAGAACATGGTGGGAGAAGGAATAAGACTGCAGAGAGACACAATAGCCTTCATGAGACGGTCAGAGAAAGAGCTTCATTTGAGGAAAGAGCGTTTCAGTTTGTAAAATAAAGAATGGTTAAGAGAGATTTAATTTGAAAGATATATAGAGTGTGGGAGAGAAGATGAGAGAAAAGAGGGAAAGTTATTTTATTTATTTATTTATTTATTTATTTATTTATTATTTCCAACATTTATATCCCGCCTCTCCTGCTTAAGCAGCTCGAGGCGGCTTACAAAAATTTAAATATTTTAAAATATACATAAAATATATAAAATACATAAAAGGGAGGCATCAAAGAAAATCAAAAACCCATCCTCCCCACCCACCCTCACCCCCCTTCACGCACCTCCCTCACCAAAGGCTATGCATGTAAAAGAGATCATGTTATGAAGGACTGAAGCATGTTGTAAAGAAGTGAGAATCTTTGTGAAAAAATATGTGGAAATTTTGGGCAGGGAGAGGAATCTGAGAAATGAGGAGGGAGAAATAGACTCAAGAACAAAAAGGGAAATCAGATGATGAGACCAGAAGCTGAGCAAAATAAAATGGAAGCATTCTTTTGGGAAGAATGGAGTTGGTGAAAAGCACCCCTTGCAACCGCCGCCACCTGAGATTCCAGGTGCAGCGATGGATCTAGGAGCACTCCAAGGCTGTGAACCTGAGTGACCGGGGGGTCTCGACCCCATCAATAACAGGGGTCCAAATCCCCACAAGTCACAAAGCTGGCCAGCCATCATCACCTCAGTTTTGTCAGGATTCATCTTCAGTCGACTCACCCTCATCCAGTCCCCCACAGCAGCCAGGCAACAGGTAAGCATCGAGATTGCAGGACCTGGGTCAGATGAAAAAGAGAGGTAGAGCTGGGTGTCATCAGCATATTAATGATACCTAGGGTTGGCATATATGCAGTTTTTTTCAGGACGCTTATGAAAAATACATGTTGCCAACCCTAATGACACCTCACTCCAAACCTCTGAATGATCTCGCCCAGTGACTTCATATAGACATTAAACAAGAGGAGAGAAAAGATGGAACCCTGTGGGATGCCACAGGGGAGATTACAAGGTGATGATGAGCAATTGTCCATCACTACTTGCTGTAACTTCCCTGAGAGGAAGGAGCAGAACCGCTCAAGAGCAGTCCCCTGCACCCCAGCCAGGTCCCGCAGTTGAGTCAACAACACCTCGTGACCCACAGTGTCAAAAAGCCACTGATAGATCAACAGAGTAGAATTCCCTCTGTCGATTTCCCAAGTGTAGATCATTGACCAAGACCACAAGCACAGTCACCATGGCATGCCCAGGACAAAAGCCAGACTGAAAGGGGTCCAGGAATCCGATAGCATTCAGATGGGCCTGAGGCTGATGCACCACCACCCAGTCAATAACCTTCCCTGAAAAGGGAAGGTTCCAGGTTGTTTGACTTTCTCCACCCCGCCGCCGTGCCCTTTTAAAAATGGCCATAGACTGAGGGTATTTTCAGACATTACGAGATCACAGACAACCACAGTGAACCACGGTCAATTTCGCTGTGGAGCCAAAGTGCCCTGAACGTCTGTTTGGCGGCCGCCAGATGTTCACCACGGCCGATTCCCACATGGGATCAATTTCAACCACGCTTCCCGGGCTCCCCGCAGGACGAGCTCAGAAAGCGTGGTCAAAGTGATTCCCGGCGGGAAGCAATAAAAAGTAACGTCTGGCCGGCAATCACGGCCCGGAATCCCCGGCAGGATTCCGGGCTGTGGTCAAAGTGGCTGGGTGCGCCTGTCTCCCCAGAGGGCGGGAGGTGGGGGAGCGTGGGGGGGCGGGGCTGTGCGGCTGCACGTTGCACCACGTGGCCCCGCCCCTTCCCCGAATCCCCACTGGGATCAGCTGGCATGTCTATTCGGGCCAGTTTTTGACCACAGGGGGTGGTTATTTAATTCACCCCCGCCGGGGATTCACTGGGACAAATTGGGACGGCGTAACATCTGAAAATACCCTGAGAGCTAAAATCAGGAAAATTAAATGCCCTGCCTCCTTTTTATGTGTAACTAACCTGCTTCAAGCTGGTCAGGAGTGGACCTAGCAGAAAGGTAATCACAGATAGAAGTAGGTAGTCTGCTTCTCTCTTGGATGAGAGTTGCTCCACTCTCTCTTGGACTCTTCCTGCCTTATATACTCACTTGCCTTTACCTCTGTCCTTAATGGAGGCAGCCAAATGGCTATAAGCCATGTCAGAGCACTAAATCAGAGCTTCTGGAACCTTCCAGACGGGGTAGTGTCTGCGCATGTGCAGCCCCAAGGACTTGAGTGTATCCCACCCATCTTTGTCAACACTAGGACTCTTAAAGAGATACTACCCATTTGGTGTATGGCATACATCTGCATTAAACATTACTTGGCTGATCACAAGACCACCAGAAAACACCCAACATTACATGAGAAGGTGAAGTCATACTGATTCTTACTGCATTTGAAATGCATGTCATGATGTAGAGGAGGGTATACATTACCACATAGATGAATCAAATGTAATATATCTGATTTTTACAGACACTTAGTTTTTTGGTGGGTGATGGGAAAAGACACTGAAATGAACAGAAGCAACATACTTTGAGAACAGAATTTAATTTCTTGGAATGGAAAGTGTATTTTGTCTTTTTCCCACCCTTGTTTACTGGTTTAAAACTTTACTTTATATTTATATGTCTGCTCATTATTACTCTGGGATATATTATACAGGCTGAATTCTTTTCAAGGTTTTTCCAGTTAACTATCCAAATCTACAGTATGTACAAGATTTGAAGTGCAGCTGAATATAAAGTAC
The DNA here is from genome assembly GCA_003113815.1 of Sphenodon punctatus. Classification (NCBI taxonomy): domain Eukaryota; kingdom Metazoa; phylum Chordata; class Lepidosauria; order Sphenodontia; family Sphenodontidae; genus Sphenodon; species Sphenodon punctatus. The sequence continues at coordinate 1,968,937 of QEPC01002305.1, read as the reverse complement.
TTGCTAAAAGTGCAGAATTGTAAGTAAATTATTATGTCCTTGTTAGGTTGATATTTAAGAACTTGTATATATACTGACCATGGCTAGAAAAATATCCCAAAATCAGATGCCTTTTCATTCAGTTATAGTGTTATATCCAGTGTAGCAGGGAATGGTTTTGCATGACAGTACACATGTAAATGTCATTGCATATGTCATTTATAGTGTGTATAGTGCTGTTATGCAAGATTCACAATGATCACATTGGAGAAAAACTGTCTCTGTTCCACTAAATGAAACGTGCTTAGTAAAAATTGCTAGCAATTTTTTTCTAGACATATAATGACATGGTAAGAGTACAAAACAAAACTACCAGAAACAAACCATTTCTCAAGCTATAATATCTACAGGACAAGTGATCTAAATTGCTGGAAAAGGGAGAGTTCATCACTGCACTGCAAAAGAACTTGAAATATAACCTAAAGGCAAGTGAAATACTGATTCCAAGCTTTGAAATAACAGCAACAAATTTACCTACAGACAGAAGATGCATGGAAGCAATAAACGAATTATACAAGTCTTACACATGCAATCTGATTATTCTGACCAAAGTGTTAATTGGATCCTAACTGCCAGATCTGATATCTGTAGTCTTGTAGTAGGAAACCTTTCAAAGTGATGAACTGTAATTCACTGAGCTGCTTGAAGCACTTGTAATTTACTGCATGTCATGCTATGAAGAGCCTGACCTAATGGACTTTACATTACCTGTAGTGTTGGAAACCTTCCGATGAAACTAGTTGGTAAAAAGTAATAGTGAAAGTCTGTTGAGGCAGAGGGAACAAAACTATATTGTTAACTGTGTTTTATATATGCAGAAGATGGTTATTAAAGAAAAGATTAACAACTCAGGGTCAAATATTTAAACCAGAACATTTCTCAGTAAAATGCTTGATAAATTGTAGATATCAAGTAAAAGGGAATGTATTATATCCAAAAGATAGCCTGAAGTAATTCTGATATCTGACCAAAATGGCATGTATTGTGGTGTTCTTCCAATGGTCATACATGACGTTCTTGTCAGTGATATGGGGGGAGAGGTGTAAAAATGTGATTTTAGATAATCATTTTGTTCACTGCTTTAGGTTAAACCAAATCACATAAATCCAAAGATTTGTGGTTTTTAAAAAGATAAGTCAGTGTGGTGTAGTGGCTAAGTGCACAA
>QEPC01002305.1:1930233-1962733 GCA_003113815.1 Sphenodon punctatus | reverse complement strand
TCTTACTTCATTGCAGTTGAATCTCAGCAGCCAAATCACAGCTGCTCTTCAAAATCTCAGCAGCCAGGAGCACAAAGCATCAGCTCTGCCAGCCAACCACAAAGCAGGAGATGTTTGTGTGTGTGCCTGTGTGTATGTTTTGTAGCTCTTGGTCACACAAAAAATTGGTATGTGGCTCTTGGGGTTGGTAATTTGGTTGTCTTAGCATACACTGTATCACTGTATCCGGTCTACTTGGGTTATGGTTCTGAATAATTTCTGGAAATGAAGAGTATAAAGACTTTGAGTGAAAACAGAGGAGCATTTAGCGCCCTGGAACCCATGTTCAGTCCGTGCATGCACATGTTTAGCATGTCCAACAGGATGAACAGGCAGCCCCCTGCCTGCATTCCATGTGCTTGCAGCAGCCTCCACACTGTGGCACTAGTGATCTCCTCCCCCCCACCCCCCCGCCAGGGCCNGGGTGGCCACAGTAGCAATTAGATCTCAAACAAAACAAAAAAATTCAGCAAATTCTGCTTCCACCAGAAGCAGGGCTTTCATTGAGATACACGCAACATGGAAACTTAATGGCTTTTCCCACTGTTTTCGCCGTTTTCTGATATTTTTTTCACATTGAACAGGGCTGCCATGGGCAGGTCCCAAGCTACATGTATGTGTCCTCCTTCCACCCCCCATACTTCTGGGGCCTGTGGAGATGAAAAATTGCTGGCTAAGCACTGTAGAAGTGCTGGAAATTGTTAAAAATTATGTAAAACTGTCATAAAATTCCTGGAAAGTGACAAAAAATAATAATAATGGCAGAAGTACAGAATCACCAGAAAGTGATGAAGTACCAATGGACACTCACAAAAACTCCCCAAAAGTCAGTATTACCCTTCAGAATGGGAACACTTGCTCTCATCTCAGCTCTGCTAGTGATCTCCCTCCCACTGGGGCTGACTGTCAGCTGGGCAGCCCCGCTAGTGAGCTCCTGTTCCCCAGGCCAACAGAGCTGGCTGGGCATGCTAGGCACAGCTCTATGGTGTTGACAGATCTGGATGCAGGCGAGGCTGCAGGCATATCTAACAGACAGGCCACAGACACATGGGCTCCTATTAGGTTACTTTCAGACATGTCCCCCTCCCTCCCGCATGCACATTTGGGCTGCGGAAATCGAGCTCTGCATCCCTGTGCATCTCTACTGGCAAAGCCGCGCATGCGTGGGGGAGACACACACACGAACTTTCAAACTGGCCGATCCCTGCGCATATTCGGGCTGCACATTCCCCCGCACAGCCCAAATATGTGCGGGGGAGGGCATGTCTGAAAGTGGCCTCAGCCTGGATTAGCCCACAGGGTGGGCTCATGATTGCCTCAAAAATGGAATGACTGCTTGGTGGCTGTGTGGCGGGTGGAAGCTGACATCTGGTAGCCACCTAATAAATGAAGAGGTGAAAACATGGCGGGTGCGGGCTATTGTAGGCAAATGTATCCTTTGTTTTCACTGTTACTTTCTTCTTTTCAGAATGACACAAGGGATTAAGGAAGCTGCTGGACAGTTAAACTGTTCAGTTACAGAGAGATTCTATTCCTGGCTTATGAAATAAATATACCTGAAGAAAGATAATCTGAAGAAATTTGTACATTTGTAATTTTCTTCTTATTTCCATTAAGTAATATGGAATGAGTCTGAAATATTTATTTTAAATATTTACTCTGCAGGTTCTGCTATATTACCCATGTGTAACTGGAATGCAGTGTTAAATACAGAATCCCAGCTCCTGCTGATCTTTATATATTCATTTTAATAACTCCTATATAGAACACTGTTCTCAATTGTGAACAACAACCTTGGCAAGCCATCTCATAGCATTTAACTTTTATGCAGCTGTAGATACAAATATATGTATCTATCTATGACTGGTAATAGAATTGTTTCAAATTCTCTTTGGGTAAAAACAAATGTGCAGGCAGTGAGGTGACTCCCCAACCAGGGCCAGGACAGAAGCCACCACTCTCCAGGTCAGTGAGCGACTTGTAATAAACCTGCCTGCTGCCGGGAGAGCTGTCCCACCACCTGCACGACTGGGGTGGGTGGGGGGAACGCAACAAACGTGTGGGTGGCTAGCACCACCCTGCACTCAGCTCCCCGCCCGTCACCATGACGCACGGCCATGGTGGCCCCCGCCCCTCAGCAGCTGGGATGATGGGACCGAACAAATGTGCAGGCTGCACCTCGGAGATTTTCCTGTGGACGCATCCCAGGCCAGCTGCTTACCTGCTCTGGAACAGTAGCGGGCCCATAACTAGTGGCGCGGGACCACACGTATGGATGATTCCCAGCCCACAGCAGGCCAATGCGAGCCAGCGTTTCATTTGTTTTTACCCATTGCCTTCAATTAAGAGTTTTTTGTTTTCTCTTGTATCTTGGCTCTTATTCAGATGCGTTTTAAAAAATATCTTCCTCTAGTTTAAAGAAATAATGACAGCATATCACTCACTGAAAGTGAAAAAAACTCTCCCACAAGAGTAGACCCAGACAGCTATATAACTGTACACTTGACTCACCTATCCTGGAGACAAGTCATTCCATTGTGCAAGGGGAAAAAATCAGTTACATAGCCAGTAATTTAGGTTCTACTTTTTCTAGACTCTCTTTCTCCTGTACTGCATGCCCTAGAGAATGTTTTAGTAGTGTGTAGTCCCATTGGAAAGAAGTGATCCTCATTAATAGCCTCTTTTTTTTTAATTGGAAAGGAACAGCCTAAAACAATAATAATGATAAGAATAGATTCAAGCTCTCCCTCAAAAGAAGCCATAGAAGGTTTGGAACTTACATTAAAATTTAGGACAGGAATAGCCTCCACAGTTGCATAGTTCACATGGTTTATGGGTTCTCTGCGATTCAGTTTCATACTTGTAGCTTTAAGAGAGTTTGTTTGCATTTTTTTCATCTGCTCATGATTTTTATGTTTATTTATTTATTTAAATGTTGATCCTATCCTTCCCTAAAAAGCTCAGGGCAGCTCACAACATATATAAAAGTATATAAAAAACAATCCACATAAACAGTAAAATACAAAAGACCCTAATCCTCCCACAACACCCCCCCCCACACACAAAATTCGCTCTTACCACCTCTCCAGTTCCCACATCCAACCCCATCTCAAAACTTTAACCCCCCCTCTCCCCCCCAACACACACATCCCCTATTCCTGCCTGCCAAATGCCTTTCAAACAAGAAAGTCTTACACCACCTCTGGAAAATGTTCAGGCTTAAATGAACCTCCAGTGGGAGTTGCACAGCATCAGGGCAGCAAACACAAATGCCTCCCTGCGAGCCCTCATCATACAAACAAGACTAACAGACGGTAACCATGTGGAGGCGCTCCTGACCAATCGTAGGGGCCACTGTAACTATAAGAAAATTTACTCAAAATGTACAATATTGCAGGGACCGTAGTGGGGCATGGAAGTACAGGCGATCTTTCAGATGTGGGGCCCAGACCATTTAGGACTTTAAAGGTCAAAACCAGTACCTTGAATTGTGCTTGGAAAGCTATAAGTGTTAGGTTGGGGAAGGGAGGGAGGAAAGGGTTCTAGGGTCTTAAATAGGTCCACAGCTCCTACTCAGGACTTGTCGTGGCTCACACGGAGAATAAATACCCTCAGGATTGTATGTGGGCTTTCTCTTGACTATCAAGAACAACTCAGATCATCACCAGGGGAGAGGGCAGTTTTCCTTGGGGAATGGAAGGGGCAGAGGATAAAGGCTCATCAGTTATACTCACACTCTCAGGTTCTAGTGTCAGGGGATGGTCACCAGGAATGACAGTGCATGTGTCTTAGGTCCTGGGGTGGAGGGTAGCACCATGGAGGTTACAGGAGGGAAGGACAGGGGAGGGGACCACACACACACCACTTCACTACAAACTATGGGGATGCACAATTCTGAGGGAGGGGAACTTCCACTCACAGTTATACACAACACAGTCACTCGAAAACACCCTGTACACTATCCAAGCACTCACACACAAAATATCACTTACACACACAGAAACACTCTCGCAGTCACATACACGCATACCCATACAAAGATCAGGGTCAATGCACCTCACATGCATTTTTAAATGTTTTTATTTATAAAAAAATTCTATCCTGCCCCTCCTGCCCACAGGGCAGCCCGGGGCAGCGAACAACAAAGATAAAACAATAAAACAATTTTAAAAGTTAAAAATGTATCATCTATGCAGGGAAACAACCCCCCACCCTACCTCCCCCTCACCGAAAGCCTTGCGGAAAAGCCAGGTCTTACATAAACGTCGAAATGACAGGAGAGTGAGGGCCAACCGAACCTCCTGCGGGAGCTAATTCCACAGCATGGGGCAGGCACTGAAAAAGATCTAACATCAGTGGGCACCCACCTTGCCCGGGGAACCTCCAAAAAGGCTCCCCCGTATGATCTCAGAGGGCGCACAGACACATGGGGAGTGAGGCGGTCCCACAGATAAGACATTAGACATGTATCTAATGCAAAGAACAGGGCCATCCTCTCAAAATTATTGCCAGAAGGGAGGAAATATCCCAACCGTACTTTTATGAGAATCCTTCCAGGTCCCTTCAGGTGCTGCTTGTTCCAGCCTCCCTTGGTCCAGCCTCTCTGCGGCTCTCTAGCCGCATGCTACACTGCAATTGCGTCCCCGGTTGCCCAGCAACCTGGGGAACTTGCAGCATGGCGTTCTCTGGGTCCCGTGATTCCCAGCGCTGTCCTTCCGGCCGTGTGTCCGGCTATCGTCGGCTCGCTGGTTGCCTAGCAACTGGAGATATGTGTTGCAGGGCCGAAATCACCTGCCCGGCAGGGAAGACCTGCCGCTGGGCTGTGATCCTGACAATAGGGAGCCAGTGCAGACTACAGAGCACTGGTGTAATGCGCTCCCAGTGCTTCACGCCCAAAAGGAGGTGAGCTGCCACATTCTGCACCAGCTGCAGATGATGTATGTATTTGGAGTTTGTTGATAGGTAATAACAGTTGTACTGTGAGAGAACCTTATTAATAAAGCAAGTGTTTTTGCCATTTAATTTAAGAGTATGTGTTTTCATCAGATCAGAAACTGAATAATACATATACAAAAGCAAATAAATATACATGAAGTTATGTGGAATATGTGTGTGTGCACGTACATGTGCGAGATAGAGATACAGATGGTATGTTAACACTAACCACCAAAAAAGATAAACGTTTGAGTCTGTGGATCATTGAAGACTGTGAAATTTACCAATATATTGCAATTACAGGAACAACCCCTGACGTTGCCCCGAGTATATGGACAGCTGAGGCATGGGGAAGTGGAGCTAGGCAGATCCCTCTGGCCACTATGGTGCCAAGTAGTGCAAGCAGCAGGCAGCAGTGGCACTTGCTTATTTTTTAAACCTGCATGGCATTGGCATGGCACTGGTAAATTGGACAGCCCAGGCAAAGGAAAGTGGAGCAAGGCAGAAATCTCTCTGTCCTCCATGGTGCCAAGCAGCAGGCAGCAGCAGTGTGGCATCAATTTTTTTTTTAAAAAAAATCATGGCATGGTGGAAAAAAGTAACCCCTGTCCCCCAACATTGCCACTATGGCCAGGCCAGGTCCCCATCCCAAAGCTGATTACTTACAGATCAGTAGTTTAGCACACAGCCAAATTCACCAAAGAGAATGGAAAATGGCTGTATAGCCACTTTTATTTTGCCCCTGCCAGCCAATCAAAACCTGTCCTGTGGCTTATCCATCACTCAACTGTCCTTTCCCATACCCCCCTCCTACCAAATATGGCACTAAGGCTGCGTTCTCATCTGCGGCGCTGGTGGCGGCAGAGGGAGGGGCCAGGGAAGATGTGGCAACATGGAGGAGCCGGCTGACAGGAAAAGAGCTGGTGAGAACAGGGATCTTCCGCAGCTTCTCTCACACATGTCGGGGCAGGATTTTTGGGCCCTGACATGCACGAGAGAAGCCACGGCAGATCTCCGTTTGCAATGACTCTTTTCCTGTCAGCCTGCTCCTCCACGCTGCCGCGTCTTCCCTGGCTCCTCTGCTGCTGCCGCAGATGAAAATGCAGCCTAAGTTTCATATCCTAGCTCAGAGAAGCTACAGTCAACCGTCTGGGTCACTCCAGCCATGCATGCAATGACTCTATTCGATTGAGGTTTCTGAAGTTTTCTGGGGACTGGCATTGGTACTTGTAACTTCAGAATTCAGAAATTCGGAACCAGGGAATGGAATCCCCAGTGCATTCAAAAGTTTTTTGGGGACTGAGTTTCAGCACTAGCTGGATCCAAATACTGTGAGCTTTTTATTTACATTGGCACTGGACTGCCAAGTTGCAACAATGACTAATAGACCACTCCTCGTGAATACCCCACTGAATGCACAACCTGCATGTCATGGAGAATGGCACGACAAGGAAGGCGAAAAAACCCACAACTTGGCCTAGGCCAGTCTGCCCCATTGAAGGAAAAGTTCCTTCCTGGCTCCAAATAAAGGTGACTGGCTACGCCCATAGTACCAGTCCGGGTGAATGGGTAAGCCTCACACTTCTGCTGGTTGAACAGCAACAAATCTGGCGAGCTAGTTAGTCTCACCTTCCTGGGCAAACCACTCCCTGCGTTTTCCTGCTGCTTACTTGCAGCAGGTGCAAGTACACCACAAGTACTTGCACATGCAGCCCTGCCTTTTGTGCCTCTCTGTGCTGGGGAAAGCAGGGCTCCTGACGAACCACAAGACTCTGCAGCCTCTTCCTTAAGGGAGTGGAATGGACAGCCTCCTTCCAGCACACATGAGGTGTGGAGAAGGAAATTCTAGCTTGAAATGTTTCAAAGGCCTTTTTAGTACTGTCTGTCTAGGTGCATTTATCATTTTCTTTCCTTCTGTAGTTTTAGTTAGTACATTGTAAAAGAAGCAAATTAGATTGGATAGTTGGTAATGATGTAGGGTGTTAACAAACAATGTTGCCCCACTTTCACCCCCATTAGCCCCAGATTCGCCCTCTTGTTTGTTGTGGAGCTGCCAGACGTTCGCCCTGGGGCCACTCCAGATAGAATCAACCCAGAAAATGTGGCGTCCACTGTGTGGACAAATCCCAGGCAACACGCCACCTTGGGGCTGCCTCCCATGTGTTGGAACACAGTGCACACAAGCAGCCACCCTGTACTCCCCATCTTTTGAGGCACATGTGCATTCGGCAGTATGGGGTTGCGGGCACCAGTCTAGAACATTGGGTGCGCAGCTGCAACTCTGATGGTGGTGGGAATGCACAGGTGGACTGTCTGTCTGTCTTTCTCTTGATTTGTATTGATTGTAGTGGGTAGATGGCAGCATGGACACAAAATTCTTGCAGGAAAGAAAAACCTAAGTTGTCAATAGATGAAATGCCTTTTGAACTCTTGGTGAAAAAAATGAGACGGGTGAGCTGAGTCCCCTACACTCACGGGGGAGGGCCACTGCAGCCACCACTCCTTCGGTTGGCAGGGTGGGCAGTTCAAATGCCCAGGGAACCCAGGCAGTTGGGCTGCCATCACAAATCCTTGCGCACTATGGGTGGACTGAGGCGTTGCCCACATGGGACAGGACTCCTGGACCCCTGGGGCAGGATTGGGGTCCCAGGAGGAGCTGTCCCCAAACAGCTGATCGGGGGGGTGGGGAGCAGAGGAGCACTCTCACCTGGCCTGCTAAACAGCTGATCGGGGGGGATGTCCAGAGGAGCATACTCATCTGGCTCAGGTGCATGTGCCAAATAGCTGATTGGGGGCGCTGGAGGAGCACACACACTCAAATTGGGTAAGCATGCTCCTTTGGATGCCCCCCACCCACCCAATCAGCTGTTTGGCACATGTACCTGAGCCAGGTGAGTATGCTCCTCTGGATCCCCCCCCACCCCTTATCTGTTTGGCAGGCCAGGTAAGCATACTCCTAGAGGAGCACACTCATCCAGGCTGGGGGAGCATGCTCTTCTGCCTCCTCCCTGATCAGCTGTTTGGTGTCCGGGGTGAACACGCTCCTCTGCGTCCAATCCTTGGACCTCACCTCTCAGCCAGGCCGGGTGGGGCCTAACAGATGGGGCAGTGTATGTAGCCAGGACTAATCCACCTGGGGGAGCCTTAGCCCGGGCTACATCTCCCACCTTCTCCAGACAACGTGTCCAATAGCAGCTGGCCATCTGCCCTGAGATGGATTTAGACAAACATCCGGCAGCCACCATACTGATGAACGAGTGATTTGTGGTCTATTGCAAACTACTGACTCATTTGTTTTCATCCTCTGTTACACACTTTTTACTCCAAGGTTGGATTTGACCATTTGCTTATAGGTCCCCAAACCTTTTTAAAAATAGACTTCTCTTATCTTTGTGACTTAATAGATTTAAATCAAACAGCATTAAGGAGAAACATTGTTTTTTATGTGACCCTCATCTTACAAACACATGTGTGTTTAGTTTTAGTACCATGGAACTTTTCTACAATGGGATAATGTGGAATTGCAAATTTTAAGCATGTGCAAAACATTGTAGAGTTGGCTTCAACAACTGGTTGGAAGTGGAATTTCTTTTTGTTTCTGTCATTGGGATTCTTTTACATTGCATCTCTGAAATCTGTTAATTAATATAATTGCATGGCTATCACCTTTTAAAAAATAATAATAATTAAGAATTGAGTTTATGTGATCACTAAGGTTTGGGTGTAAATTATTTATTTACTAGAATGTATAGCAAAGTCTCTCATGCTCATACACACAAGCACACTTTTTTCACCTAACATCATGTATGTTTATTTACTTTTGGATATTAATTGTTCTACCTCCTGATTTGATCGAAGCAGTCTAGTAACTGAATTATGCTATTTTAATTCTGTTTTCTTCTGAGTTCAAAGCTATGCATATTGGATTTCTCTTTTCATCTAAGTGAAAGTTTTGTTTTTGCTTAGAAGGAACACCCTCTATAGAGCAAACTGTGTTACTGAGAATGTTAGAGAAGTACTTGCCATTTAAACACAGACGGAACTCTGACTATTAGTAATAACCTATTGTTTCTTCTCAAAGGGCCACAACATTCTGAGAACAAATAGAAAAACAATATTCATATTAATGGTTGCATTTATTTACAGTATATGTGAATTATTTTTTTCTAGAAAAGAGTATGATTGCTTTTCAAAGGCTGCAAACTTGGCAAGCTGACAAGCTATTTGATTATGTACTGGCTGGTACAAGCAACGCCTTCAAACAGTACATCTAGCAGCCGTTGAGCACATACCTCTGGCTTTTATGCAAGGATCTCTCATACAAATGCACACGCTCTCTCTCTCTCTCACTCACACACACACACTCACACACACACGCAGTGCATAGCACAGAGAAAAGTAGCAGCCACACTGTGCCCCCCTCCCCCAAAAAACTAGAAGAAAACCATTCTACAATGTTTAAGGGACAACCTTAATTTGGGTCATAAGAAGATTTCCAGGCTTCAAGTTAGGACGGCATACAATTTATCTAAGGAAGCCCAGACTCCAGGACATTGTTCCTTGTTTCAGTGGATATACCTTTGCTGTTATCTTTCTGGTACAATCAGCTTTGCTAAAAGCAGAAACTTATATTAAAACAAAGATTTACACACATGTTTTGCTAGCCCATATATCTACCTTGTGTAAAATATTTATCATCTTCTGCCTCTTTTTTATATTTGTTTTAATAACATCTTTTGAAATAGTCTTTTTAGGTTTTTTCATTTGTAACGTTATGACACTTGATAAGATGATTGATTATGAAGTGTTGAGAGCCCTACCATGTGATCATTTATTTTTAAATACACATTTACACTAGCCAATGTTCAAAATCTCTTGCAGTAATACATAAGAGATGTGAAACATAAAGCTTGATCCTGATCAAATCTGATGCCTCTGGAAATAGAGTGCCACAGTACTGTGGTCTTAAAATAACAGATTCGTACTGAAACTGGAACTTTACAGTGATAAGTATTATGTAAAAAATACGGTCCATCTTAGGCACAAAATAAAAAAATATGTACAGCTGTGATGTAAGTGAACTAAAATATGTTTGATGATGATATCTTTCTTTCTCTGTGCAGGTGCCTGTGTCAGTGGCCATGATGACTCCCCAGGTGATCACCCCTCAGCAAATGCAGCAGATTCTCCAACAGCAAGTATTGTCTCCACAGCAGCTTCAAGCCCTTCTTCAACAGCAGCAAGCAGTTATGTTGCAGCAGGTAATGTGGGTCACCTGCTTTGGACTGTTAGCATAGCCCAGGGAGCTTTCACAAGTACTAGCTATGCTGTATAGGTTTTAGTTTGTTATATTTTACTACTCTTTGATAAAAAAATAAAATAAAAATGAATGTGCAACTTCTTAAACTTCAAATTTCCTATTGTGATTACAAAAGTATGACAATTTACTTGCAATTTTGAAACATTAAATACAGTACATAAAATATCAACTGCAATGGCAGGTGCACTGCAAACAGTGAGCAAACCAGTATTTAAATTTTCAAGTGCTTAGGCACATTTCAGTTGTTGATGTGCCCAAAAAATGTAAATAGACTTGTAGATAATTGTTGCTTTAAAATTCATAACACTTTAGTACTTCCTTTAGTCATATAAGTGGGATGCAGTTATGAAATTAGAATTTACTAGCTTGTTTCATCAAAGGAAAAAGTCATTTTTTAATTCTTTTTTTTTTTAGTTCTAAAAATTTCTTCCAGTAGAGATTAGAAGGAGGAGGAAAGATTATTCTTTCTTTAGCACAAAATCTGGCAGCTAAGCCAAGAATCAGTGAAACTTGTCGTTCTTACAATAAAAACAGTGTCAATGCTCAGTACATCAATAGAATATGAAGTATAATTTCAACTGGATTTTTGGGTGTATGCTTAATTATGATAGAGGAAATAATGGGTCTGGTAATCTTAGTTCTTGTATGTTTAAACACTTTCATATCTAGTATCATGATCATTACAGGCAAATCACCTTCAATTGTAAATTTGGCATCCTGCTGAACAGACTGACAGATTAATTAATTTCCCCCCCCTAAGAATCAGACAATTTTGTATGGCCTTACTGAAATTTTGGGTTTCTTGCAAGCGGTAGAGCTGCTTCTTTGTTTTTATAGGTTATGTAAAGAAATTAGGTGTCATGATTTGGGCATTAGCATGACTGCTGCATTCCCTTTAGAATATAGATTTTTGAAACCCTTATGTTTAAAATATTTTGGAATCTACATTGGGAAATTTCAGAGCCACCCTGGAAATTTTGAAAAATCAAACACATTTTTGCTCTGAGGTGAATTTTAAAGGCTACTCTACCATATGCCACTCTAGAAGAGTTTAGGAGATTTATAATACTTGAAACTTTTGCCTTTATTTATTAAAGTCAAAATGGTTTATTCAGCAACAACTACAAGAGTTTTACAAGAAACAGCAAGAACAGTTACATCTTCAGCTTTTGCAGCAGCAGCAGCAGCAGCAGCAGCAACAACAACAACAACAACAACAGCAGCAGCAGCAGCAGCAGCAACAACAACAACATCAGCAACAGCAGCAGCAGCAACAACAACAGCAGCAACAGCAACAGCAGCAGCAGCAACAGCAACAACAGCAACATCCAGGAAAGCAAGCAAAAGAGGTAATGTGTTGGTGCACAATAGTTTGGGTTGAGGTGGGACAGAGGAGAGGAAAAAAATAGTTTTTAGATCTTTTTTATAACAAGGGTCTTACTGTCAGAAGGAGTTAACAAACGTGACCTTGGCCCGCTTAGGCCCACGAGCCACCAGCATGTTTGTTGGCAGGCTGCCAGATGTTAGCCTGGGATTGGTCCCGGGCATGTTGGCGGCTAGCCCAGACTGTGATCCTGGAGACCTCTGGGATCACAGCCTGGACAACGGCCTGCCCAACCGGGCCTAAGTGGACTATAGCAGGCTATAATGTTTGTTATGGCCTGCCGTGACCCTGCCCGAATTGGGTCTGCCGTGGCCAGCCTCCATGGCAGGGCACTGGGCACAGTGAGGGGGCGGGGCCATGTGGCCGCACATTTGTGCAGCTCCCTGCTTTTCCCGGTTGCTAGCACGTTTGTTGACTGGCCAGACCCGATTGGTACCATGTTGCCAGCGGTTCCTGACCCGGGTTGCATTGTGCCAGCGGTGCTTCACCATTGTTTCTGTTAACACCCAGAGATGCATTCTTATATATATATATATTACTGAGCTTAATAAGAGTGACAGTAGAAGTCTCACTATCCCCATTTTTGTAACACGGGATTGCAAATTTCATTCCAGTGCTGCTGTTGTCTAATGTTCACAAATGAATTGCAGTGTACAAAGGGCAAGCTGTGTGGTGGCCAAAGTACTGATTATCTTGCATTCATATTGAATCTAAGTTGGTACGGGAACCTTACTTTTCTCAGTGGTGCAGCATAGAGAACATGTAAATTTAGCCCATTGTTTATAAAAGAAAAAAAATAAGAAAAAACCTGGTTGAGCACAGATTTCAAAGTCAAAGACCCCTGATTAATGAACTGCTACTGTAGGTTTGGCGTGGCGAGTAGAAAGTTACAGTTTGATGTGCTCATAAATCAACCTGACAAGCCGGCTTCTCAGGCCTAGCTTGCACTTGTCAGCAAACTGCATCAAATATAAACATAATACAAACAAAACATGTTGAAGTAGTTAAATTGATCAGCAGGTATCGTAGACGTTGTCTTCAAGCTGCCCATTATGCAAACGTACAGGAAACAGTTCTGACCTCCTGAGGCTTTGTTTCTGTTTGGATTTGTGAATAGAATTTCAGACAGCCATCAACTACGGAATAGAAATTGCTCCCTTATTTCTCCCGAGGCTCTGGGCAATCCACATGACTTGCTCCATTATGCAGTCTGTTTTCCAGTGAGCGCATCAGAAGTTTTTCTTTTCCCCAAACTAAAAGGAAAGGTCTTCCACAGAAGCTTGTCTTTCTCTGAAGTGTGACTGCCTTCTTATACCCTCCTGAGTCTAAAGAACTCCAGTTTGTCTTGTAATGCCTCACAAAATTGGAAGTTATACTTTTATTTATAATAGGGCACTTTTTGCCTGGAATATAATGTTGGTTTTTAATATATTCCAACAAGAGAAGAGAGAGAGAGAGAGCTAACAGGCCAGTGAAATGAAGGCTACATCCCAGTTTACTAATAGATCACTGGAGACCACATTCATGGGCCACTGCAGACCAAACTTATTCAGTTGGAAAAACAAAAGTGCCTTTGAATCACAGCCTTCTGTAAAGAGTTACACTTTTAGCATGGATAAATTTGTTATCATCTGCCATGAGCTGATTTTTTTAAATTTCAGAACAGCTGTTACCTTCTTTCTCTTGACCCTCTTCTGCAGTGTGTTTAAAGTATAACTTGTCTTTTCACTCTAATAACCTACTAACTTGAATTTTTTTTTAAAAATAAAATAAAAATCAAATTCTTCTGATGCTTGGGTTTTTGTAAATAACATCATTTAATAACTAAGAGGAAAGAGGAAATAAGTGGAGTTGACATTTTCTGCTTTGCAGCCTTCACTGCAGGTTTTACTCTCTGCTGCATTTTCTTATTTAATAGCAGCAGCAGCAGCAGTTGGCAGCCCAACAGCTTGTCTTCCAGCAACAGCTTCTCCAGATGCAGCAACTCCAGCAGCAGCAACATCTGCTGAATCTTCAGCGTCAGGGACTCATTTCCATCCCACCTGGCCAGTCTGCTCTTCCTGTCCAGTCGCTGCCACCAGGTACATAAGAACCTAGGATTCAACTCATTTCTCATTCACAACGTTTTATCATTCCATTTTGACCTGAACTTCAGTAGTTTCCTTTTACAACATTCAAGCCATACTTTATTATTAGATTATTATTTCCCCCCCGCCGCATATAATTGTGTTACCAAGTTATTTCCTGAGCCTAGTAAATTTTGCTGCATGCTTTTATTGGGGGGGGGGGGGGGGAACCTGCTTTACAGTATTTTTTCATAGATAAAAAATGCCAAGCTTATTAATCCCCCTCCTCTCCTCTCTTCACTGGCTCCCCCTTCCTGAATGAATCCTGCAGAAGCTCCTAGTCTTCACCTATAAAGCTCTTCACAACCTTGCTACCCCCTACCTCTCTGCGCTAATTTCCCTCTGTACTCCAATCCATGAACTCCACTTCTCCTCTGTCCCCTCTCTCGCCCTCCTACACCTCCCCTGCTCCCCTAACCGCCTTCGTCCCTTCTCCCTAGCTGGCCCCCACGCCTGGAACTCCTTCCCTGCCCACATCCGCCTCGCCCCTTCCCTTCATACCTTCAAATCCCTCCTCAAGACCCACCTCTTCCACTCTGCCCTCCCCAACTCCTCGCTCCCCTCACCTAACTCCTGCTGATACCCTCCATCCAGTACAATCTGTTACCTAAGGTCTGTGTACTCATATCCTCACCACATGGACCAACCAGCCATCATTCTCGATGTAACCAAGCAAAGCGCGTGCACCTGGGACCTCTCATGTTCATGAATGTTACACTCCTTGTCTCTCCCTCTGTTCCCCTTCCTTCGTCTCCCCTCCCCCCCCCCTTTCTCTCAGATTGTAAAACCTAGGGCAGGGACTAGGGCAGGTAACCTAGGGCTGGTAAAGTGCCAGGTACATTGCTGGTGCTATATAAATGTTTGCTAATAATAATAATAATAATAATCTTATGGGCTGAAAATAATTTATAATGGCAACACAATTCAGACACAATTGATTTATGCTAAGAAATTACAGAGCACTGATTTAGTGACAATGTAGTCTCTTTGTTTAGCATGAGTGGACATTGTTGTTGTTGTTGTTGTTATTATTATTATATAGCACCAGCGATGTAACTGGAGCTTTACAGAGAATAAAATAGACATGGTCCCTGCTCAAGAGCTTACAATCTAAAGACAGGGGGCAGGAGAGACATGGAAGGGGGAACAGAGGGAGTGACAAGGGATGCAACATTCATGAGAATGAGAGAATTCAGGTACACGGTCTTGGCTTGGTTACAGTAAATTGGGAGTTTGCAGATAACAGGTGGGCGATAATCCTGGGTGGGGATGATTAGCAGGAGTTAGGAAGGGCAGAGCGGAAGAGGTGGGTTTTGAGGAGGGAATTGAAGGTGTGGAGGTTGGGGGCACGGCGGACGAGGGCAGGGAGGGAGTTCCAGGCATACGGGGAAGCGAGGGAGAAGGGACAAAGGTGGTTGGGGGAGCAGGGGAGACATGGGAGAGTGAGGGAGGGGATGGAAGAGGAGCGGAGTGCTCGAACAGGGGTTCGGAGGGAGATCAGGGCATAAAGGAGGGGGGAGCAAGGTTGTGAAGGGCTTTGTAGGTGAAGACAAGGAGCTTGTGAAGAATATGCTCAGGAAGGGGGAGCCAGGGGAGAGAGGAGAGGAGAGGCTGCACATGGTCAAAGGTGGAGGATCCTGGCAGCAGAGTTTTGAACAGAGATGAGGGAAGAAAGTTGAGAGCGGGAAGGCCAGCAAGGAGGAGGTTACAATAGTCGAGGCATGAGATGACTAGGGCATGGATGAGAGTTTTGGCAGAGGAGACAGACAGAAAAGGGCGGATCTTAGCAAAGTTGTGGAGGGAGAAGCAGCAGGATTTGGCCACAGAGTCAATGTAGGGTTTGAAGGTAAGGTGCGAGTTGAAGATGAAGCCCAAGCTACGGGCTTGGGGGACAGGGTGGATGGAGACCACGTCAATGACAAGTGACAGGGAGGAGGGAGAGGAAGGATTGGGAGGGAAGATAAGAAGTTCAGTTTTCGTCATGTTCAGTCTGAGTTGGTGTTGAGACATCCAGGCGGAGATATCAGAGAGACAGTTGGTGAGATGAGCTAGGACAGAGAGGGAGAGGGAAGGAGTGGAGAGATAGAGTTGAGTGTCGTCAGCGTATAGATGGTATTGGAAACCGTGGGAGGCAATGAGTTTGCCTAGAGATTGGGTGTAGATAGAGAAGAGGAGAGGGCCAAGGACAGAGCCTTGGGGAACCCCGACCGAGAGGGGTAGGGAGGAGGAGGGGGAGGAGTTAGGAAGAGATACATTGAAGGAGTTGTCAGAAAGGTAGGAGGAGAACCAGTCGAGGACAGAGTCCCGTAATCCCAGGGAGTGAAGAGATTCAAGCAGGAGTGAGTGGTCAACAGTGTCAAAGGCAGCAGGGAGATCAAGGAGGACAAGAATAGAGTAAAGGCAGTTGGATTTAGCCACAAGAAGATAGTTGGTGATCTTAGCCAGAGCGGTTTCAGTGGAGTGAAGGGGGCAGAAGCCAGATTGGAGGGTGTCAAGGGAGGAGTTGGCAGAGAGGAGGTTGAGGCAACAGAAGTAGAAAACAATTTCAAGGAGTTTGGAAAGCAAAAGGAAGATAGTTGGTGATCTTAGCCAGAGCGGTTTCAGTGGAGTGAAGGGGGCAGAAGCCAGATTGGAGGGTGTCAAGGGAGGAGTTGGCGGAGAGGAGGTTGAGGCAACAGGAGTGGAAAACGATTTCAAGGAGTTTGGAAGCAAAAGGAAGGAGCGAGACAGGACAGTAATTAGAGGGTTCAGAGGGATCCAGAGTGGACTTTTTGAGGATGGGGGAGACAGCAGAGGGGAAAGAGCCAGTAGAGAGGGAGAGGTTGATGATGTGCAGGAGGGGAGGAATACAAAAAATAATAGATATTTAAACTAGGCAGTTTCCAAATGTACCCTCTATGTAAATATTTGAATTGGAAAAAACCAGGAAAATCAGAAGTGTCATTAGCGCATAAAATATTTTTTGCAGCATTCCCCCCCTTGCTTCCCCCCCCCCGCTCCCCATAGAAACATTTGTCCTTCTCACAATGTAAGCTCTAGCTTGGTGCCTGAATTGGAAGTGTTCCTGGTTCTCTGCTGATTAGTGGGGAACCAGGAGTGCCATTTTCCACTACCAGTGCAAGACCAAAACTTGCATTGACAGCAGGAGAGAACAGATCCAGTTCCTACCTGCCTGTTAGAGCAAGTTCCCAGGTTGGGGTTTGCAATGTCATCAGGAGGGAACATTACTGCTTCCATACTGAACAGCTGGGAAAGGAAGCAGCAGTGTGGGATGCACGGTTATGGCCTTGAAAGCTGAATAATTGCAGGCAGGGCCAGGCAGCAAACAGGGGGAAATCATAAAGTCAAAGTAGAATAAATTAACAACTTAAAACATTATCTTCTTTTTCCGTATACCAGGATCACATTAGAATTAAAAAAAATGTAATTGCTGTAAAAACTCTCGGTGAACAGCTTTGCCACATGCAGTCCTTGATAATGCCACCTGCTGCAAGAAAGTTCTTTGGGTTTTCCCAAATATCAAGCTATCTCTATAGACTTCCTTAGTGCATTTAATCAACTGCAGACTTGTGAGCCATATATTCCTACTAGCATTTCAAATGTAAAATATAACCCTATATATTTAATACATTTCTGTAGCAAAACTATGAACCATTTACTAATTCCATCTATGTAGGATTTCTGAAAAGTTTAGCTGGAATTAACATTTTAGGGAAATGGCTACATTTAAAATAGATGAATAATTTTAACATCTAAAAATGTAATCCTAACCCCTTTGGAGTCAATGGGGACAATCCCATGTATTTCAGTAGAGAGGATTATACCTTCGAGGTAAATCTCTCTTTTTGCATCTGTCCTGTCCTTTTCCAATATGGCTGTTTTATTTCCTCCTTCTTGCTTCTATATTCTATTTAATACTGCAGGAAGCATGAGTGGTGTATAAAAAGATATTTTAATTTTTAAAATGAAAAAATCAATGCTTAATTAAAATAATTAGAGGTTAGATTTTGGAAACCTATTCTTTCATAGACCCTCCTTGTTTTTCAACCCCTGGTAGAATGGAGAAAGAAAGCTGTAACCTGCTGGTACTCTCTTCTGCCTCCCGCAGGTAAGGGGAGAGGGGCAGGGAGAGGATGGAGTCCTGACTCTTAAGACCCCTAATATATTTTATAGTAGAACTGAAGACAGAAGGAACTGTGTGGCTGGTAAAGGCTGTAGTAGATAACTACTGACTCTACTCTCTGCCAAAATAGCTAATGTATTGTGATGCTCTGAATCCCCATTGTGATGTTCCTTCCCTAGCCTTCTGCTGACATAATGCATTACAAACCTACTACCTACCAAAAGTTCCACCCTAAAATGCAGTCTATTCCAAAGTAATGAAATCAAAATTCATCAGTCACCAATCAGGTGTGGGACATAACTACATATCAGTGAGCTATGCAGGAGATCCTGCTGTCATTTATTTGTGAGCTCCTCCAGCTCCTGAAATAGGTTTAATGGTAGTAGCCACTGCCACTTCCTTCTCTCTCTCTCCCTTCCTCCCTCCCCTTATGAAAATGGAGAAAAGGTCACGCTGAATTTGTACATCATACAGATAAAGATTTTGTCTGTATTGATACAAAGTTAAAACCACATCGCCTCAACTTCCTGGAAGTAAAAGAATATACAGGGAAGTAGTGACTGGACATCTTGTGCATTCAGTGATCAGAGGATGGATCATTAGATCCAGAGGATGGTCCATAACAACGTAAGAACATAAGTAGTGCCATACTGAGTCAGACCAATGGTCCATCAAGCGCAGCATCCTGTCCTCCGACAGTGGCCAATCTCGATCGCATGGGAAGAACCAACAGTCACAATGGACAATCCATTCCCCGTTGTTCACTTCCAGCTCCCAACAGTAAGAAGTTCATCCCATAAGCTACTTGGTTAATAGCCATTAAGGGACGTACTCTCCAAGAACTTATCCAGTCCTTTTTTAAGCCCAGCTATACTACTGGCCTTGACAACATCCTCTGGTAACAAATTCCATAGGTTAATTATGCGTTGAGTGAAGAAGTACTTGCTTTTATTTGTTTTAAATCTGCCGGGAGCTAGTTTCATGGAGTGCCCCCTAGTTCTAGTACTATTTGAGAGGGTAAATGACTGTTCCCTATCTACTCGTTCCACACCACTCAAGATTTTATAAACCTCTATCATGTCGTAGGATGATATGGTTTAAATTCCACAGGAAGTTATTTACCTTTAATGTAATCATGCAGAAGTGACATTTTTGTTACCATAATTACTAGGGGTGGGAGCCCGGGGTAATTACCGGATACCGGATTTACCGGTTTCTGGTTCTCAAAGAACCAGATTCCCGGATTAAATCCGGTATCCGGTACCGGTTTTATTTCATTGATTTCAATGGGGCACTGTGTCCCCATTGAAATCAATGAAATACAATTAATTCCTCCCCCCTCCCCCTCCCAGGCTGCGCGGGTGGAAGGGGGGACACCCCCCACCCACCCTGCCCAGCCTGGATTTTTGTTAAAAAAAAGAGCCCACCCCCCAGCACCAGCGGCCGCGGCGTCCCCGCAGCCGCCGGTAAGTATAGACCCGATCCCTGGGGGGGGGGTTTAACACCCCCCCAACCCCCCAGGGATCACCCCTACTAAAGTTGAGTGCTTTACCTTTGCGGAGCTCCGGGTGCGGCGGCGGCGGGCGATCCGGCGGCCTCAGCACCGGCTGTGGCTGCCAGCGTCAGAGATGCTCTAGGCCTTCCGGGGAAACCCGGAAGTTCCCCGGAAGACCTAGAGCGTCTCTGACGCCGGCAGCCACAGCCGGCGCTCCCCCCCCCAGGGATCGGGTCTATACTTACCGGCGGCTGCGGGGACGCCGCGGCCGCTGGTGCTGGGGGGTGGGCTCTTTTTTTTAACAAAAATCCAGGCTGGGCAGGGTGGGTGGGGGGTGTCCCCTCTTCCACCCGCGCAGCCTGGACTCGGGAGAGTTTTTTTTTTTTTACTTTTTTGTTGGGACTTACATTGCAGCCATTCATTTAAATGGCTGCAATGTAAAAAAATCTGGTATCCGGTAACCAGACCGAATTTATCGGATTCCGGATTTGCCGGTATTCCCACCCCTAATAATTACCATAATTGAATTTTTTTGCATATTCACACATTTCTGCCTAGCACTGGTGGTGTGTTGAATGATTGATTATGATGCATAAAAGGAACAGCTTGCACAATCATTGAACAGTTTGAGCAATAGATATGAGACCAGTCAGTAGTTGTGCAGTTAATTCCTAACCTAACATTATAAGGATACTTGCTTCCATTTGGAGCAGATTTAAAAGAATTGCTAAATCATTTACTAATAGCAGATCTAAAAACCGTATCAGCCAAAAAGATCAGATACAGTCTTTTAATATGGGCTATCAATATATTTGCATAAACTGAACATCTTTCTATTCACTAAGTTTATTACTAACAACTTCACAAATTAAGTTATGGGAATTAAGTAGAGTAGAGTAGAAATGTTGTGGGCTTTCCCCTTAAAAAGTAAGGCCCCGATCCAAGGTCCGTGCATTGAGTCCAAAGCTACACTTGCACCTGCCGATAGTGCACATGCTCAAGGTCAGCCCCCCGCCTCCTGACTGTGTTACAACCTGCTACAAGTCTGCCTTTCCCTCTCCTGGGGTGGCAGAATGGTCAGTGGGGGACTTTCCTGGGAGGCACAGTGCGCACATGTGCAACAGTAGCTTTGGTCTGTGCACACAGACCTTGGATCGGGGCCTAATATTTTAAGGAATGTGTAGCTTCTACCATGTCACAATGAACATATTTAAATTATTTCCAGAAATTAACATGCAACAAATAGGCTGTTAAAGTGGAGATGTACTTTTAGTATTCTGTTCAGTACAAAATTTACGGTAATTCACAATGAGAAATTCCATACTGTAGAAATGCTTAATCAATGCAGAAAATGTTAATGGTAGACCCACAAAAATATCTGATAATTTGATGTAATTTAATTTCCAAGCATTCCAAATTCTTGTGATCAGGACGTGCAAGAAAATGAAACAGACACAGGAATTGTTTGTCAAAATCTCTGGCCACAACTTGTTTAACCTTTGAAATGGATTGAAGGCTATCCAACCCCCAATACTTCATTGTCACCCCAAACAGCCATTCCCTTATATCCAATGCAATTCCTCACTCCCCAAGTCCTCGATCGGGCCCTGCGGTTCGCTGGGGGTGTCTTCTTTGTGGTCCCCTGAGTAAATCTGGGGGCCACTAAGGAGAGGGCGTTCTCAGTGGTACCACCTTGGCTGTGGAACTCCCTCCCGGAGGAGGTTCATCTAGCCCCGGACCTGCTGGCTTTTCGTTGGGTTTGTAAAACCTGGCTGTTCTGCCAGGTATTTGGTGGAGGGGATGGATGAGGGAGTGAGGGATGGAATGGGGGTGGGGGAGGGTTTGAGGGCTAGGGGGGATTGTTTTATGTTTATTTTTTGGCTTCACCATGTGGTTTTATATTGGTATTTTATGTGTGTTATATATTTTTTTTTAAGTGTAAGCCGCCCCGAGCTGCTTTGCAGAAGGGGCGGGGTATAATATTGTAAAATAAATAAAAATAAATAAATAAATTCCAAACCTTTTACATATCAGGACTGACCTTCTTCAATCTCATTTGAAGTGCAGAGCTCATTTCTAAATCCCCTCCTCAGTCATACATAGGAGAACAAGGGTACCAAAGGCTTAATCTTTTCCCTTCTCCCTGGCAGGCTAAATGATCCACCATCCACTTCCCAGGTCTACTGCTCATGTTTTCTTCAGGTGTGATCACTCTCTGCCTTGTGGTCACCATGAGCATCAGCCCAAAGTCACAGGGAACTAGAAGCCACTTTTTTAATTTCCTGAATTAAATTGCTGACCACGCTTCTTTTTTAACCTGTAAACTAGACCTAAGACCTCAGAGATGTTGTAAGGAATGGGAGAAGGAGCCCAGAACAGGAGAAACTGTCACAGAGATTCCCCCTTATCTTCCCTCTCATGCCCCTGCCCCTTTCCAACTGTCAGTCTAGTCTAAATCACAGCATCCTAGAAATGCATCCCTCACAATATATACTATAGGCAGGGATCCTTGTTATCAGTGTTTTCTTCATCGGTGGATATAGAGAAAATGCAGTGGACTCAGGTCTCTGACTATAAGAAAGGAAGTGCAGGGCAGCAACAGCATGAAGCAAAATGGCTTTTGAGTTCCCAGGAGAGCCTTAAATACAGGCCAGATTTATCAGAGCTATGCTACTCTCCTTGCCATTCTACTCACAACTGGGTAGGAGAGAAGAGATTGGCGCTTCTTGCTTTTTCCAGACACACTGTCTTCTTGCACTCTAGACCATCCCACTTAGGAATGGGAGGGAGGTGACAGAAAGGGGGAAAGGCGATATCCCTTACCCATCAGGACACTAGGAATTGTGGCCTTTCCTACACTTGGAGTCTGATGCGCATTTTCATTCATTTTCTCTTTTGTTGTTAAAACAAAAACGATGTTACTGATTTCACCTACTGGTAGTTAAAGCATATACATTTACACCCTTAACATATTTTCTTCTTGCAGCTTTTCCTCTTCCTCTATATTCTTCTCTACTTCAACTACTAACAGACACTGTAAATTAAAAAGCAACAGTTTTTAAGGATAGGACAGCATTACATTGCTTCTAGGACAACATTAAATTGTTGCTTTTTAATTTATAGTGTCTGTTACAATTTACAATAGCTGAAGTAGAGAAGAATATAGAGGAAGAGGAAAAGCTGCAAGATGAAAAGATGTTGTTTAAGGATGTAAATGTATACATTTTCTCTTCTAACCAAACTGAGTCCATTTCTTTATGTTTTATTATCATATTTACAGATGGCTATTGTTTACAGTAGCGATATGAGTTATTTGCATTCTAGTTCATGTAAAATGTGAAGTAATTACATAGTTTCAGGACATATGACATAACTTCCAGGACAGCATTAAATTGTTGCTTTTTAATTTACAGTGTCTGTTAGTAGTTGAAGTAGAGAAGAATACAGCCATTATTTTGTATTAAAAGAAAAGAAAAAATAAACTCAGAACACACTTAAGCACACGGCCTTCCAACAGATTTTCCAGCTTCCTGCAACAAAATATTTCTGAGAATAACTAGGAAATTGCATGGTCCACCTTTCATGAAAATGTATACCTTGTGTAAAAGAGTTATTGACAGATTTTGAGGAAATTAATTTTAAACATTTAACAATACACACTTTTTAAACATCCTGAATCTATGTAGAAGTACTAATGTAAAATATTAGCTAATAAAAATTGCCCCCCAAATTAATGAAATATAATTTCCTTCTATTCTGAAATTAAAGCTCAGTCCACTGAAAACATCATCCAAAGTCAAAAGAGAAACCTTTTCAATTCAAACCTTATAGTCAGCAAACTTGGATGTTAGAGAGACATTGGATGCTTTTATTTATTTATTTATTTATTTATATTTATATGCCCCCCCCCATGCCTACGGCATCTCGGAGCGGCTTCCAACATAATATAAAAACAATTTTTAAACATAAAAAAAAATCTACAATATAATAATTAAAACAAATTTAAAACACCCCTCTCAAAAATTAACCACCCCCCCACCCTCCCCTCCGAAGGCCTGGGCAAACCGCCAGGTCTTACAGATGCGTTGAAAGGCCAAAAGGCCCGGGGCCAGGCGAGCCTCCTCCGGGAGGGAGTTCCACAACCGCGGCCCAGCCACGGAGAACGCCCTCTCCATTGTGGGCCCCCATCTTCCATGGGAGACCTCCAGAAAGGTGCCTCCGGTGGACCGAAGGGATCGCTCTGAGGCGCGGAGGGCGAGGCGGTCCCCGAGATCTGAGGGGCCCAGGCCATGCAGGGCTTTGTAAACCAATACTAACACCTTGAATCTGACTTGGTACACTATAGGCAGCCAGTGCAGAGCACGGAGCACCGGTGTTATGTGCTCACACCATCCCGTCCCCGTTAGGAGACGGGCCCGCTGCAGTCTGCACTAGCTGCAGCCTCCAAACCAGAAACAAGGGAAGCCCCACGTAAAGCGCGTTGCAGTAGTCTAGCCTCGAGGTGATGAAGGCATGGACGAGAGTGGCCAGATCAGGCCCGGAGAGGTAAGGTCGAAGCCCCTGTACCAGATACAGCTGGCGAAAGCCAGCTTTACCCACTGCCTCCACCTGCCGATCCAGACGGAGGCCCGAATCCAAAAACACCTCCAGACTCCAAACCTGAAGAGCATCAGGCAGGCGAACCCCCCCATCACGGGGGTCAGCACCTCCCCCGCCCTTCCCACCACCATCACCTCCGTCTTATCGGGATTGAGCTTCAGTCTGCTCTGCCGCATCCAATCCACCACGGCCTCCAAACATTGGGAAAGTAACAAGACAGCAGGACCTGGGTCAGTTGAAAACGAGAGGTACAGCTGAGTATCATCAGCATATTGGTGACATCGCACCCTGAACCCTCTCACGATCTCCCCCAGGGGCTGCATATACACATTGAACAACAGTGGGGACAGAATGGAACCCTGTGGAATGCCGCAAGTCAAAGCCCGGGGGCTAGATGTTTCAGCCCCCAGCACCACCCTCTGGCTTAGACAGATGTGGAGGCAGCCGGTCCCTGGGCTGCTCTGGGGGTGCTCCCCTGTGTCCACCTGCTTCTAGTCCTGCCTGGGTATACTTCAGACAGACCTGGCAGGTTCCTCAGCCCATGATCTGACCACGCAGCGCCCTCCCCACCCACCCACCCCCCAAACCATAGAGTTGCTCTGGGATGTTCCGAAACGCTGCTTGCAGGGCTGCCCTGGGGCAGGCATAGCCTGTCCCGGTTGCACATCTGGTAGGGGGTACCTTATGGATGGGCCAGCCTCAGGGTGAAGCAGACTGGGGCAAGCAGATATGGGGCTGCCATCCATCTAAAAGCACCCACTGAAGGAGAAATAAAGTCAAGGGATGCCCACTGAGAATTCCCTAACTCAAATTCCTTCACCATGCGAAGCTGAGTTCATTTAGCAAGTGCCCAGTTTGATTTCAGTTGTGGAATTGTGTATAAAAGAAGGAAACAGTTTTTAAGATGATCATTACAGAAGAAAGACATGTTAAGACCCTGTGAATCAAATCCAACTTTTGAATGGCACTGCTGACTTAGCTAGGCCTGTACTATCTGTAGTTTGAGTGGCCTTCAAAGGTAATACTCACTGAGATAATCTAGCTTGGCAGCAGCAAAGACACAGATAGCTGGTGAGGTCTACATGTGAGAAGAAAGGTCACGTCTCCCAACTCAGATACGATGGGGAGATATGCTTTGCATGTTATACATTACTGTCTGGGGGCGCTGGATTTTATTTAAATTTCAAATGGGTGGTACAGGCAAGACGTATGGGAATCACTGCTCTAAACTGTATCTAGATACCCATCATTCCTGTTGTGGCAGCCACTGAAACTACACACTAGCCATGTCTTCCCATAGCCTTCCCAAAATAAGAGTTGGGGGGAAAGGGTAACTATAAGCTTTAATGTGCCTCTTAAAATACACCAGGAATTCATCCATGCAGAGGTGTCTCAAGATTCTTCCCAGATGTTTGGTGCCTCTGAGCTGCAAACAACAGTTTAAACTGAGGAATGTGCATCATACAGTGATTTTTAGGGTGGTTAGTCTTCCAGAAATTACTGTTTTGCTCATATGAAAATAAAATAATGTTAACTAACCTGGTCAATGCTTGTTTTAACTAATTACAATGTAATAGGCCTTATTTTGCCCCAATTTTAAACTTTGTGCAATCCCATTCAGTTCAGTTTGTTCCCTTGAGTTAGATTTTATTTTCATCTAAAGAGAGTATGAATGCTTGCATCTGTATTGTAACCTGATATATATTTCAATTTTCCATTACATTTTTGGTTAAGCAGTACATCTAAAGACCAAGTGAACTTTGGATGTATTGAATCATGTCTCTGTGTCAAGAAATTGATTCTGCAGACAATGAAACTCTCTTCTAAAAGTTTCTTTAACAGTTGTTTTTCAAATAGTAGTTACTAGTTGTTCTTTGTAGTTTGCCCCCTTTGATCCTTGAGCAAGTGTTTTAAGATGGAGCATAATGTTATTAAAATTGATGACCCTTAATTGACTATTTGTAACACAAGAGAAAAGCAGCTAGATCAGCTCAATGCCAACAGAGGGAAAATGAAATTGTGTTCTACTATACATTGAGTGTCCTGGAAAAATAGTATCACATTATTGTTGGCATTAATCCATCAATATCACTGAGCTCATTATATGAACCTCTTACTTTGTTATATTAGTGGGGCTCTCTTTCATTTTATAGCTGGCTTAAGTCCTGCTGAGATTCAGCAGTTATGGAAAGAAGTGACTGGAGTTCACAGTATGGAAGACAATGGCATTAAACATGGAGGGCTAGACCTCACTACTAACAATTCCTCCTCTACTACCTCCTCCACCACTTCCAAAGCATCACCACCAATAACTCATCATTCCATAGTGAATGGACAGTCTTCAGTTCTAAATGCAAGGCGAGACAGGTAATTTCTGATGAAATTTCTACTGTGCTTTTCATCTGACATAAAATTTTGATTTTATCCTAGTTATGATTCATACAGTAAAGACAGAGTTAATTATTTAACAAGATGAGTTACGTTAAATCAGGTGTCTGCTACAACCAACATATACACAACACAGAAGGGAAACTGAAAAATCATTGTGTTCCCAGATTATTGGGTTACAGGCCTTGATACCAATAACATTGGCCAATAATTTTTACAGTTTTGCACTTGCAATGAACTTTGAGTGTCAGTAGTAGTAGGTAATTATCCAATCGCTAATTTGAAGATGCTTGTGGACACATAATTATTTGTGGACTGAATTAAACTCAGAGAAAAACAGACCATGTTGAGACCCAACTGAAGATCAGGTCTATACATTATATTGGTTTATTGTTCTTTTCAGAGAAAGTGACATGTTGAATCTATACTTCCATTTCAGGCTGTATAGAGAAATACGTATAGTTAATTTCAATATATACTTAGTGTACATGGCAGTGTAAATGATTACATATATGTAGCATTTTTGATGACGGGATTAAGAAAAAACACTACAGGACAAATTTTGCTTTCACATACAGTGCAATAAATCTCACGTAAAATCAGTGATTTGCTTGGAGTAATTGTTGTAGATAGAGCTTTTTCAGGGTGATTTCAGATGTGACAGGCGGCAGCATTGACCCTGGGCCGTGGGGTGGTTCGGACCATGGGCGGGGGTTAAGGGGTGCGCCAACAGATGTTCGCCCCTTTTCCCCCAGCCGTGGGGACCGCTGAACCACGGCCCAGGGTCAGTGCTGCCACCCATCACGTCTGTTGGGCAACCCCCCTCCCAGAGGGGGCGGGGCTGTGTGATGCAGCATGCGGCCGCACAGCCCCGCCCCCTGCGCTCCCCGGCCGCCCGTCCTCCCCGAGACAGGCAGCCATGGCGGCCTATCTAACTGCTGCCGCCGCCCGCCACTCACCGTCAGGACTCCGGAACGCGGAGAAGGTAAGGTAACAGGCGTTACTTTTCCTTCACCGCGTTCCGGATTCCCCCTAACCATGCTTCGTTCGCCCCCGTGGTGCAGGAGAACAAAGCATGGTTATGTTCACCGCGGGGGGTGGTTTACTGAGGTGAACATCTGGATGCGAGCAAACAGACGTTCACCTCCGTTCTCACACACACACACACACACACACACACACACACACACGGTTGACTGAGGTGATTTCAGACAACGCAACGTCTGAAATCACCCTCAGTTTGAGTATACAGGTATTATTGCCCTTTTACTGAATTGTCTGAGATGTAATAAAGTTACTATTCTCTACAGAACTTAATATATTTATTAAGTTAGACTGCACTGAACACTTAGGCCCTTTTTACACAGACGCTCTAACACCCATAAAATGGTTGTTACATTTGATTAATGTAGTGCAGTGGTGTCCGTTACTCTGTGGGTGGGGGTGGGTGGAGATGGGTGTTGGCCGGGAGCAAACACTCACCAACACCCATCAAAAATGGCGTTTACACAGACGCCCCCACTCATCTCCACCCAGGGAAATGCTCCCCACCCACCGGCCAACACCCATCTCCACCCAGAGGAACTGGGTGTAGGCATCATGTGTGCACAGGGCCCATGGTGATTGGCTGAAGTGGTGCCCTGCAACATGTATAATCAAATGTAACACCCATTTTATGGGTGTTAGAGCATCTGTGTAAAAAGGGCCTTAGATGAAATAAATTTAAGCATTCCTATAAAAGACTCTAGGTGGTAGACAAATTTTCAAAGAAACATTCCCTTTAATTACTGTAAAAATTTAAAGTACGAGAATCATTTGTCTGAGCTCTTCATTTGAGTTTCATACCAGTTGTCTAATGTTAGCTTTCATAATTGTAAAATGGCACATCTCTGGAAACTTTCATGCTGTTGTTTTAATTAAGCTTAATTTGATATTTATAACTTGGAGAAGTTGGTTGATTCCTCTGGAATCTGTAGCTAATGCTCATCCCTGTGGAAAAAATAAACCTCTTTGAAGGAGAATAAAAGTATTTCAGACTTTTCCAAAAATGGAATGGAATATAGTCTTGTTTTCATACAGTCTCAAGCAACAGGTGGAAACAGTACTCACAAACAGCGTCCACCCTATTTATACACATTTTATTAAAGAAAATCTAAAGAAATTGTACAGTAACATTCACATTGTTCATAAGTCTCTACTGTCCATCTTAAATATTTCTTTACAGAATTGATCACTTCTGGGTGTATTTTTTATTTATAGTTAAAATGTTACCCTAGGGTCATGTGGCAGAATTAGCATACGGTACTATAAGTCATCTTATTTTTTCATCCTTTATTAACAGTCATCTTTGGCTCTATTTCGTCTCTAATTGGAACATCATCTAGCCTTGGCAGTTGAACTATTCAATAGAACGATTAAATTTTTCTGACTGCTCTGAGCTGAATTGACCTGTTTTGACCTGTTTGTCACTGATCGTAACCTGACAGGCGCTAGCAGCCTCCAACGATTATGGCTTTTGAGATTAATCTGATGCCGTATTCTTTTGCTACAGCTCGTCACATGAGGATACTGGGGCCTCTCATACTCTGTACGGCCATGGAGTTTGCAAATGGCCTGGCTGTGAAAGCATTTGTGAAGATTTTGGACAGTTTTTAAAGTAGGTTGATTTTTATTCATTGGTTAAAGGGAGTTGAGTAAGGCAATGGAAAAGATAAAAATGGCAAGTAAATTTCTACTGTAAAGCATATCGGGTTGTTTGTATGTTCTGAGCAACAGGATATTCAAGGCTATCTGTAGAGGGTCAAATTGTTATCTTTTCTTCACGTAAAAACACTTTTGCAGGCCTTTCAATGGCAAAGTGTTTAATCCTCTTATTATCCCTGCACTGAATTGCAGCCTCAGAAAATTTGAAGAGAAGTACTTGATTGTATACTTGATAAGAACACTATATAAAACGGCATTTCGTATTTTGGTACTTTGAGTGTAAGTATATAGGTGCATAGATTATGCAGATATGTAGAAGAACAATTTAAATGTAGCAGATACAGCATTTTAACCCTTTGTTTGATAACTTTAGTATTACTTTTACTTATATATTTGTGCAACATGCATAAGGCTAAAGATAGTATGAATTGGTGGAATTATACCTTTTGTGATTAAGCAGTAATGAAAACGCTGTCTCATTGCAGTTGATAGTTTTACATATGGCTTCATGAGTCCAAATAGTTAGCAAATTGATTGAATAATTGTCTTAAAACTAAAAAGTACAGCATGGTGTTTTCTTTAGATTTAATAGCTCCTTAGCATTGCCATGATATGTGCCTGAGGAAAATGGAGGCTGCAGGATGCTTCTATAGAATATGGACTGGTCTTTGTCAGAATAGCCTTACTAGTTTTTGGCATACAATGGATCCTAATGGAAAGCTACAGATAGGTTTATATAGATGAGTAACTTCACAGGCTGAGACTCTTATGTTGTCATGGTGCAGCTAACAGGGTGAATGAACTGTTTCATGCTTCATCAACAATTAAGTTAATTAGCTCATTTGAAATTGCACTGCTTTGTTGCCAGGATGTTGGCAGAAACATCAAAAAGATGTGTTTACAAATGGTAGACTACAGGGTATATAACAGGAGCACCTTAACAACAAGGCACATGCACTCAACTTCATAATAACTTTATATGAAAATTACAGTATTTTTTACAATCTATTTTAACTCATTCGATCTTATGCTTTTGCTTTTTCAAAGTAGATTAACTTACATACCTTACTTTATATTTTCTGTCGTTCTCAGAGAGGCTATTTATGTATATTTTGCAAGGTAATTTTAAAAAAATGCATTACTTATATAAGAATGAACTTGATATATATCATTTCTATTTGTAGATTAAAGAAGTTGCTGGATGTGTGGGGGATTTTTATAAGCTGCTGAAAATGTTTCTATGTGAAAAATAACCTACATACTGCATATATTCTTCTAAATATAATTGATATCAGGATTTTTAGGCAACTTAACTCAATCCTATTCCTTTCCAAGAAAAACTGTTTTTTTATAAATGCTTCCATGTTTCTAGGTAGTGATGTTAATTCTCTGACCACCCCTTTCACAGTCATTTTGTTAGGTCTCTAGCTATAATCCACAGTCACTAAAACCTTTTTGATTAACACTTACGTAGTGGTGGGTTCGGAATGACTTCTGCTTTTATGAATCAAGTAACCCTGGAAGTTGTGGAGGGATACCCATAGCATCCTGATCATGCTTGCGCGAGCCAATCAGAGGATACAGTAGTGCTCTGGCTTTTAATTCGATAATCCAAGAGAAGATACTTTGGGAGCATTTTTGTATTTTTCCATTAGACTGAAGCATTTTATTTTTTTAACAACAGGAATCTACAATTGAGAAGTAGAGGCAACTGAAATATTCACGCATTATGCATTAGGATAAAATCTGAATCAATATATTTCTCTGTATTAGCCTTCTCAGTACCTTTTCATGTTCACACTAATGCAAAATCCCCATTGCAATTAAAAAACATTTTCTTTCACTTAAATATCAACTTTTCAACCAAAGATTGACCGTTTTTTCCAACTTATTAACTTTATACGGGACGACAGGTCTAATGGCTGTAGTTTTGAAGGCCTTGCTCTTAGTCCAATCTTTGTTACATTGTTGTAGGTTCCCTGACTTAAAACAGTATAATGCCTATACTAATAGAGTTAATGCAAGTATACTGTACTAAAATGAAATATTAATACCATGCTACCCAAATCTAGTAGTGTGTATTTTCATAATATGCTTATGACACATTTGAAAAGGTCCTGGCTTATGAGGTGAGCTCTAACTTCTAGTGCTCAGAGAACAGTTTACCTTTTCGTTTATATATATGTGTGTGTGTGCGTGTGTGTGTGTGTGTGCGCCTGGGTCTGTGTATGTGTGTGTATATATCTGTGCAGAGGAAATTGAGAAGGAGGATTAAGAGAGAAAAAACACAGTGGCTTTGCTTCACTTTTGTAATAATTGAAAGGATTTGGGGTGAAGTGAAGAATAACTTACAGTAAATCACTGGTAGCGATGAAAGGTTTTTATACTTTCATTTTTGTTTATTCTGTACATTGTGTTTTTATTTTTAAGTTACAATTATTTGTCCCTACTGAGAAATGTAGTATTCTGAGGCAAGTTCAACTTCACATTCAGTGGAAGAGATTAATGATATTTGTCCTCTTCCTGGTAGTTTCAAGTAAATATAGCTAATCTTCAGCATACTATCCCTACTAGACATATTGGAAAACATAGTATTTTATTAGTCCTTTTGTATCTTTTAGCTCATAATACTCATCCACAGTATAAATCTGGGGGACAGTTTTCAATCTTGATGTAGTGGTATCATTACAGTTACTCATACACACATGGTCAGATCTACAAAAACAATTCTGCAAAATTAATTCCTTTTGGCTCAAGAAAAACATCAGAATTTAAAGGCAGATCAAAAAACATTATTACATAACTAGAAAAAGGTCAAGAGTTAAACAAAATACTAGGCAGTAGGCACTGAAGAGAAGAGATTAAAAGACTGCCAAAAATGTTTATAATTTTGGGGTGGGTGGGAATTTTACTATTAAACAGGTGTTGACAGAAACTAACCTTTTTGCTGGTCACTAAGTGACGAGTCCAGTATATCACTAAAAGCATTTAATAGTAGTTCTTCATTACTGTCTTATAAATGTCAGAGTGTAATAACATATGACAAAACTTCAGTGTATTTCGTCTGCAAAATTAATTATCATTCCATTTGTCCTAAGTCAGTTTGAGTGTAGATGGATTTGACTTTTAGAGCTTAAACCAAAAGGTTTACAATATAACATTCCAACCAGCAGACAAGTGTTCTTTAACCTGCATGCAGCAGTCGCCAGCAAACAAAACATGATCTATAGTACAAAGACGAGTAACATTTTCCACTATAGAGACAGAATTGTTAGTGTCAGGGAAAAAAGCATGCTATGGAAGATAGGCCAGCTTGCCACAGGAAAGATTACATTTATTATTAGAGGCTTGCAAACGCATTTAAAAGTCGACAAAGGGTAGTGACCAA
>QEPC01002305.1:1905233-1927733 GCA_003113815.1 Sphenodon punctatus | reverse complement strand
AAAATTATTTTCATTTTCTGAACATTGAAATTAGGATCTGGATTTAAATTTATTTATAAAGATCCTGAACAGTTCAGAAAAATTACTTTTAGAATATAAACATTTGTTACAAATTACTTTAAAGCATTTCTACTGGACTCTTATAAGGTAAAATAACCACACATTGTGAACATCCCCCCCCCCTTTAGAAAACTGTGTGAGTGATTTTTAGTGCTCATTAAAGTGAGGCTTATGATAGCACTGGCTTGAAATGAACATAGTGCAGACAGGTTCTGTATATATTCCCCCATATAGCTCTGTCAATTCACCCTGTCCTCACCTCTAGCACTTTGCTATTTTAGTCATAGGCTTCCTCTGAGCAGAGACTGACAAGAGTACCAAGCTACAGGAAGGTTAATTTATATGGATAAATGTCCACTATAAACTTTGCTGAGACCTATATCTGTTCTTGCGTATATGTTCTAGTATTTTTGTTGTTACACAACTCAGAACTCTGTTTGCAAAAATCTGTTTCATTGTCAGTCTCCTGACTATCTTAGGACATATTAATCATTTTACTTACTACATTATAATTACTGTACTGTAATTATATTACAATTAATACATATTGCAGTATGTATAGTTTGTACAGATTTCTGTATATCTTATATTTATTGGTGAAAATCACATGATTTTGCAACTGTTAAAGAGACTGCAAAATTATGATTTAAATAGCATTTATTTTGAACATTTCACTGCATCATCCACTTTCAGACCAGCAGTCCTTCTCTGTTGGGACTGCACCTAGCATTCCAACTTTCCGAAAACCCTTTGAATATCTCCCATTTAACAAACAAAAATACTTAACTAAAATTATTATTCCCTTTCCATGAATATATATCAGGCTACAACAGAAATTGCTAGATACTGTGTAATCCTGGGCCAGTTACCAGGAAAAGATCTGATAATGGAACTTGTATGAAAGAGACAAAAAACCCAACAAACAAAACCTTAGACTTGGGAGAAATCTAACATTCCATTAACAGACACAGAATCTCAACCTAGCCTTGCTAGCTTGTTGTATAGTGAATCATAAATCTGCCGCAGCTCTATACACAACAAAGATACTTTGGAGAGTTTAGTAATGTGTTAAACTTAGGCCCTTTTCAAATGGGCCGCGGGGGATGGGTGTGCACCCGCAGTGGGTGGAGGTGAGTGTGCACCCGTTCCCACAGGTGCACACCCATCTCCATGCATGGAGCAACCGGCAGATGGGTGGAGCGTGGAAGCACGCACACCTACCCACCCATTGCGGGCGCCGTTCCTATGGGCGCTCACCCATCCCCCTGCACCTGCTGCAGCATTTGCACAGGCTCCCCCCACACACACTGCACACGTGTGCAGTGGGAGGGGGTGCATGTATGAAAAGGGCCTTATTTTTTCTCACTACATTGCCTCTGAACACATACATGATAAATAAAGCAACAGATATCATAAGAGAAGGGGTATTATAAAAAGTAAGCTTAATTTAAACAAAACATTTGAATCCAAAACACTTTTCCAAAACAAATTTTTTCTAAAATACAGTCTTTGTAGGGAGACTACTATGTAATCCTAAAGTATAGGGTACACTGGGTGAAAACAAGCAAGACAGTAGTCCATATTAGCTAACATTAGCCCACATTAGACTACACTGTTTATGTTTAGTAGGTGTTTGCCAGACATGGGGTCGCCATCCAGCCCACACTCTCAATGCCATCTCGGAGAATGTGGATCCCACTGTGCAGGCTAATCCTGTCTAATGTACACCCAAGGGGCTTCTTCCCATCTATTGAGGTGTGCGTACCCTCTGCCTGGATACAGTTCTGCCAGGACCACCGCGCCTAGAGTAGTCCAAGGAACAAGCACTCTTGCCACTCTCACTGGCATTTTGACTGTTTACTTTCACTTTTGGAGCACTCCAAAAAGCCCGNACTTTCACTTTTGGAGCACTCCAAAAAGCCCGGGGGGGGGGGACAAAGAAAAAGAAAAAAAACACAGCAGGGGCAACTTCCTGTACCCAGAGTTTGCCACGGATGTGTCATTAGAGGGAGGGGTGGACTGTGCGTGGCACCTCAACATTTATTGCACTCGTCCACTGAACCATGTTAGTGGCAGGCTGCAGCTGTGTGGGGGCTGCATGTAGTGAACTTCGACTCTAGTGGGTAACTGTCTTGTCAGTTAACAACCACTGTCTCCTATTCCCACTTGATCATACAAGAAAATAACCACAAAAATAATCAGAGATTCTTCATAATACTTCTGCCATGGATCACCTAAGGGTTACAACATAATAGACCCATTCAGATGTCATAAAAAATGTCATCATGCAGCACCCCTGTTTAGGGACCTTTGGTGTGACAGTCCTGCTGGTTTTAGTGAGATGGGGGTGGGTGGGTAATCTGAATGCATAATAGTTTCATTGTTATATTGTAGGTTCTTCAGGTTAGGGATTCTGGGTGCAGCAACATGACCCAGTAGGGCCTGATTCCCCATGTGGCCCATGGCAAGCAAGTGCAGCCGCCACACTGCAGGGCCAGTGTGGAGAGCCAGGCAGACAGTTTTTCCACCCCACCCTGCAGGGAAGCCAGGCAGGCGGGTCACTTTCGGACTCCTGCCATGCCTGGGATGAGATACTGACTACCTGGATGGCTTCCGAGCCCTCCCCCACCTATCCTCCCCTAGTCCGCCCACTATTCCACCCCTGGCCGTGACGTGGCCACCTGGGGATAGAGACAGCGCGTGCAACTCATAGTCACAGGCTGGGGCAGAGGGGGACCAGGCCCACGAGCGGTGGTGCACTACTGTGCATTAGGCAGCATTACCCCACTTTGGGTAAGGCTGCTACGCACTGTGTCCCCGGCCTTTTTCTGAGGACGCAGGGTGTAGCAGCCAGCTGCCCACCCTGCCACCTTGCAGGGTGAACTTCTGGCAGCCGCCTGGCACTTATCACATGGTAATGGTGACCAATGTACAGGCTGTCCAAACCAGGGTCTCATGTGGCTGCATCCCCTGTTTATCTGTTCTGTAAAGTTCCATGCAAACATATGGTATTATTATTATTATTATTAATAATAATTATAATCATAATCATAATACATATAATCATCCCAAATGCATCTAAATCTTTGTACTTTCACTATCATCTGTTCTTGTGTGCATGCAGAAAAAAACTCAATACACATGTACAGAGATACACAAGAGTACGTTATAGTGGTAGTGGTAGTACACAAACATATATGTATTTTCTCTTTTTCAGATATTTTTACTTTAAAACCAATTACCTGTAAACCTGCTCAAATTAATATTGTGATAATAAAACACATGCACTGTTAGAAAAAATGCTTGTATAGTGCAGATGGGAATGCTGTGAAATGTCATATCGTAAATTAATCCATCAATTAATTTGTTACCTGTTTATCCTAATTTCAAAATCAGTGTAAATTAAACCATCTTAAAAATGTTTTTGACAGTTGCTTTTTTCTGAAAAATTACACCTATCTGTGGAAGTGAAATTATACTTAAATTAAAGCAAACACTTTAGAAAGTCAGTTCTGTAAGCACATACTCAACATCCCAAATCTTAATTTTTATAAAGCATAGCATTTTGCAACTGGAAGGGAGGCCAGGATGAGGGTCTTTAAAAATAACAACGAAAAGCTAGATGATTGTGGGGAAATGGTAAATTTTAAACCATATTCAGATATTATAATTCTTTCTAATAGCTAACTTATTCAATAATTAGAGGCCCACTCATAACTGTTTTATTCACAACTCAATTAAAAATTAGCATTTACTTACCTCTTTTCCCACCCCGTCCCTTGAGTGTCCACTCTCATAAACTGATCTCATCAAATACTTTAGTATTTGACAAACCCCATCATTTTCATACCAGAAAAATTACATTAATTAAAAAAACCACTCTTCTGTGGTTGTGATGCTATATCCTTTATTTTTCATTGTTTTTTCATTAAATGGAAAATCATGCCAACAACAGAAGGTTCACCTCACTGGAATTTGTGAAGAGGACTTATGCCAAGGAAAGAGTGGGAGCAGTATTCTTTCCCTGACAAGTGGAATACCATTTCTGGCTGCTCCTGATGCCTTAAGATCTTACAGAGTAGTGTCTGCAACATTTGCACCTTGGGTTCATATGGCTAACAAATCCACAGAGTTGTAGGGTAGCTGAAACTAAAAATCTCTGAGAGTCGCTTTTCTGATGGAAGCAGCTTTTTTGCCTTCATTTGCATGAGTAGAAAATCTACCAGCATTTTTTACATTTTTAGAAATTTTCTGCTATTTAGTATTTCCCACCATTTCAGTAATTTCCAGTATTATCAGTATTTTTCATTACTTTCTAGTATTGGTAATGCCAGAACATACCGGAAATGACCAGAAATTACTGAAATGGCAGAAAATCACAGAAAATGCCAGTAGTTTTCCACCTCGCTCCCAAAAGCTTGATATTTCCTGATGGAATGAGAGCACCTGCTCTCACTTCAGCCCTATTGGGTACAGCCACATGACATGCCTAGCTCAGTTTGAGCAGCCTTATCCCACATAGGTCATTGTTGCCACATAATGCAGTGCATCGTGTGCCCGGCAGCTTCCAGATGATCGCCCCACCATGAGGCAGACACCTGGCTGCTATGCCCTGCATCCTCAGAAAAAGGCAGGGATTTTCTTAAATTTATTTATTAAAAGCATTTAGTATCCCACCCCTCCTGCCACAGGCAGCTCAGGGTGGCTCACAACAGTGTATCTCAACAATTAAAATCATAAAACTATAAAACATACTACAGCCTCATCCCTCTCCTCCCCCCCACTTACCCNACACCTGAAGGGAGTTCCACAGCCTCAGCGCAGCCACCGAGAACGCCCTCCCCTGTGTGGCCCACTGGAAGACTCGGGACCACAAGGAGGGCATCCCCCGATGACTGCAGGAGCTGGTCCAGTATCTGGGAGGTGAGGTGGTCTCTCAGATAGGCAGGACCCAGACCGTTTAAGGCTTTATAGGTTAAAACCAACACCTTGAATCGGGCTCACAAGACTATTGGCAGCCAGTGCAGAGAACGGAGCACTGGTGTAATGTGCCCCGGCGGCCCAGTCCCACCAGGAGATGGGCTGCTGAATTCTGCACCAGCTGCAGCTTCCGGGCCGTCACCATGGGTAGCCCCATGTAGAGTGCGTTACCATAGTCTAGTCTAGAGGTGATGAAAGCCCCAGATCGGAGTCCGACACGTATGGCCTAAGCCGATGTACCAGATGTAATTGGTGAAAGGCACCCCTCACCACAGCCTCCACCTGGACATCCAGGCGGAGCTGCGCATCGAGGAGTACTCCCACACTCCGTACCTGGGGAACCAGTGGAGGACAGACCCCACCAATGATGGGGGACGTTAACTCCATCGCCTTCTCCACCAGCATCACCTCTGTCTTGTCGGGATTCAGCTTCAGTCGATTAGCCCTCATCCAATCCCCACAGCTGTCAGACATCGAGTAAGCACGGAGACTGCAGAGTTTGGGTCAGTTGAAAAAGAGAGGTATAGCTGAGTGTCATCAGCATACTGGTGACAACGTGCGCCAAACCTCCTGATCACCTCGCTGAGAGTCTGCATGTATAAGTTGAACAAGAGGTGGGACAACACCGAACCCAGCGGGACACCACACGTGAGGTCTCAGTATGATGAAAAACACTCCCCGAGTACTACTCTCTGGGTTCTCCCAGTAAGGAACGAGCGGAACCATTCAAGAACAGTCCCGCCCACCCCTGCACATTACCACAGGCATGGCACCAACATCTCATGATCCACCGTATCAAAAGCAGCTGACAGATCTAATAGGACTAACAGGGTCAAGTGGCCCCAGTCCATCTCTCAGCGCAGATCATCCACCAAGGCCACAAGCGCAATCTCCGTTCCACGACCCAGACGAAATCCTGACTGCGAGGGATCCAGAAAGCCAATGCGGTCGAGATGCCCCTGCAACTGCTGAGCCACCACCCGCTCAATAATCTTCCCTAAAAAGGGAAGATTAGAGACAGGTCGATAGCTGGCAAGGGAGTCGACATCAAGCGATGTTTTCTTGAGCAGAGGCTGCACCACTGCCTCTTTGAGACAGCCCGGCACTCTGGCCTCCCAAAGGGAGGCATTGACCCGCCAGCAACGGCCCCATTGTCTCCCAGCAAGATTTAATTAGCCAAGACGGGCACGGATCTAATTCACAAGAGGTGGCCCTAACAGCCCCAAGGGTCTCGACTGCATCAGCAGGTGTCATCGACTGAAATTGATCCCATAAAACCGGACAAGGCGTAACTTCCATAACCTCTTGTTCTCCTAGTGTAATAAGTGCAGCATCAAAATCACAGTGAATCTGAGCGATTTTATCCACAAAATAATTCACAAACCTATCACAGCATGCTGTAGATGACTCCACTCCAGGGTGGAGGGAGGCTAGACTGACCAGCCCTCTCACCACCCGGAACAGCTCCACTGGGTGTGATTTTGCAGATGCTATAAGAGCAGCGAAAAAGGCTTTTTTTGCTGCCCTCATAGCCTTGGCATATGCTCGTAAACTGGCTCTATGCCGCAATCTGTTGGCTTCAGTATGATAACGATGCCACCATTGTTTCAACTGCCACCTTCTTGCTTCAGCACTCGCAGCTCCTCTGAAAACCATGGAGGCCTGCGGTGCTGTCACCTGAGTAGCGGACATCTAGAAGCCGTCCGATCAATGGCCTCAGTCAGTAGAGTGTTCCATAGGGCAACGACGTCATCGATGAGATGGTCGTCAAGGTCAGAGGGTAACTCCCCAAGGACCAACCGAAACCATTCTGGTTCCATTAGCCTCCAAGGGCAAACCATTCGAATTGGGTGCACACCCTTCCAGGGGCAGACATGCACTGAGAGAGAGGTCCGTAGGAGATAATGTTTCGACCATGACAAGGGTGCCGTTGATATCTCCCCCAATAGCGGAGCACCCGCCTCAAGACCAGTGCAAAACATGAGATCAAGAGTATGTCCCCCCTGGTGTGTTGGGCCACTGACCATCTGGGACAGGTCCATGGTTGCCATGGTGGCCATGAACTCATGCTCCACTCCCCTGAGATCAGCGTTGGCATGAATGTTGAGATCCCCCCAGACTAATGAATTTGGGGACCACAACACCACTCCTGCCACCGCCTCTGCCAGAGCATGTAGAAAAGCTGTCATACAGGTAGGTGCACGTTATACGTACAGCACCCCCAAACTGTTCCCTGCCAGATCAAACACCAGGTGAAGAGCCTCAATCTCTACCATGGCTTGCACCAGATATCTCCTAACCGACCACCGCTCTCTAAAAATCATACCTGCATCCCCTCCATCCCACCCCCCACCCCGTCCCTCCGATCATGGCTGATGCTGCACGGAATACCCGGCTGGAACAAGGTCAGCCAAGACAGGCCCCGACTCAAGGTCCAGCCAGGTTTCCTTAATGCCCACGATATCGGCGGCACAATACAGGACCAGTTCCTGGATAGTTGTTGCTTTGTTGACCACCGATCTTGCATTCAGCAGCAGCAGTGAAGGGTCGGGGGTCCTCTGATCTCGATTCTCCTGTCCAGCCGCTAAGGGATAAGTGAGCGGGACCTGCAACAGACTCCTGTCCCGCTTCACTGATCTTATACCATCCCATTTAGACCCATATTTCCCCCGTCCCATCATGACCCCAGTGACTGCAGCCCCCCCCCAGCACGGCCCCCCGGTCCCCCTCTGGCTGCTTTGCCCTGGCATCAAGGGAGACGACCACCCCCTACACCCCACCCTCACACACCCTACCCCCCTCTGCCACAGAGGGGCAATCCCCCCTTCCTCAAGGACTGCATCCCTCCCTCTCACTGAGGGGGTCCATCCTTGTCCCCTTGCCCCTCCCTCCCAAACAAATTTTCCATTCCCCCCCTTACGCCTTTGTCCCACTCCAAATTATAAAAACATAAAAAACACAACAAACCCCACCCTTGCCTGCCCGGACCCCGATGCCTTGCCTGCGGTGCTGGGCAGCAGGTAGCTTTTGGCCCCACCTGACCGGATGTCCGTCAGTGAGCCGAGCGCCGGCCCCACTCCCCTCCTCCAACAGGGGAAAGGGGTGGATGTCACCTGAGCCGGGCAACTCGGATCCTGTCTAGGGTGAAAGCCCGTTCTCGATGGCGGCGGTGGAAGCTGCAGCAACGGCAGCAGTGAGGTGAGAACCTGGGGGGATGGAATCCGTTCCTCAGGCTGGGCAGCAGGTGGCTTTTTGGCCCCACCAGAATGCAGCCCGTAATAGCCTTATGCAGAGTAGGGTAAGGCTGCTCAATGCATAGTAGGTCTGTCACAGGACTTTGAGTGGCAGGCGCTGTCTTCATTCCCACACAGCCACATCACAGATGGGGGTGGGATAGAGGGCGGACTGGAGGAGGGGCCATATTTCCAGTGCCTCAGCCCGCCCCAAGATGTGGCAGGACTTCTGACAGCAGCCGGCTCTCCATGCTGGCCTGCAAATGTGGCAGCTGTGCTTGTCTGCCACAGACTGCGTGGAGGATTGGGCCCTCCTGTCTCATGTGTCCTGGCTCATGGGGCCCTCCTGTCTCATCCATAGAGTCAACTGTTCTGTACTCCTTTCTCGTTGGCCTGCTCCACAGATTGTCTCCAAATTGCTGGAGAGAAGGGGATAAACCCACACCATGCTGCTGATCCACCACAACTCTGTCTCAAACAAGGCCCTTGACCAAGGTTCCCACTATTTTTTCTTTGTACTTGAGCAGGCTTTTTTTCTTTGTTCTTGCTGCTGCCGCCGCCAGTACTCGCTCCATTCCTGTGCTGTACTCCAGATGGGTCCCCACGCACGTCATGCACTGTGTTTCTGCTCATCTCAGTCTCCACCCACGCACGCTGCAACAGGACAGGATTTGTGGACTGTCCCCCGGTTTGGGCCCTGGGACAAACATCCTTCCTGCCCCTACAATAGCTACGCCCTGGCCAGCTTCTCAGATGGACTTGTGGCATGGAGGAGCTGGTGATGGCCGTGGGGAGGCTGCTCATTTGCATTGCCCTTCCTGCCGGCCCAAAGTGTGGTGGCTGCATTCATCCTCCCCAGGGCAGGCGGGTGATCTGGCCGGCCCTGTCTCGTGTGCTTTTACACACACACACCCTCTCTCTCTCTCTCTCTCTCTCTCTCTCTCTCTCTCACACACACACACTCACACACACACACACACACACACACAGAAAAGTCATGAAGAAACCAAAAACAGGAAAGAGTACGTGGGGAGGAAATCTCAGCAGAGGGACTAGCCCCATTATACTGGTTGGCTCTACACATTATGTTCATCACTTGGGAAATTAACACCATTGTACAAAATGTGATGTCATCCCATGGTAGAGCAATTTGAACAAATGTTTAAACTTCTCACGCTGCTCCATGTTTATGCTGTCACCTTATGGATTCTTGCGCCAGGGAGAGCCCATTAGGTGGCAGCATAAACAGGACACTATCGCTCAGTCTACCACACACAGATGCGTTTCTAGTGCTTCATTCCAGCTGTTGCAATATACTTGCTGTCATTCCATGACACTTACTAACTGTTGCTCTCTATAACTAACTGCTCCAGCATAGGTTGCTTGCAGCTCTATCAGGCACACAACTCACTCTCTTTAACAATAGAGGTT
The DNA here is from genome assembly GCA_003113815.1 of Sphenodon punctatus. NCBI lineage: Eukaryota > Metazoa > Chordata > Lepidosauria > Sphenodontia > Sphenodontidae > Sphenodon > Sphenodon punctatus. Next base: position 1,918,029 of record QEPC01002305.1, on the reverse strand, counting down.
TTTCCAAACTTCACACTTCTGTGTGGATTCTCTTCATTGCAATGGCTGCTTCGGTACACCATCCACAGACTTCCAGACAGATTCCTGGGAACTCCAGCTCATCCCATCAACCTCCCCCTGCCTCTTTCAACAACTTCCCTCTGACAACTCAGCAGGAAGCAGAGTGACATCTCAAATGTCCACTCTTTCTATAGTAAACTGACAGGCCAATGCCCATGGCAGGGTGGTATCTTTGACCAAACATCATATACCAAAATTTTGGCTGCTCGGCAGGTCTCTTCCTGAGTTCTCTGGGCTGCAAACTCATGGTCGCTCCTTGGCAAAAACCTTGTTTGAAATGAACAAACATAACAGAGACAATTGTGCTAGGTGCCTGGGAAGGTATATAGAGACACCCCATAAAAGAACACCTTGGTATCCTTGCAGCTCTTCCCCCAGCAGGGTTCACACAGCTCAACACAGAGGAATTCAATGCACAGTCAGCCTCAGAGTGCTGCCTTCTGTGATCCCTGTGTGGCTTATAAACAAAACCACAGGAGGCATTGTACAGACTGCCTGCCTAACCACAGTGGTACGTGGAGAAACGTGCATTTTACACAGGAGATATTTCTGTGATGAAGCACATTATGGCTTCTCCCCTTCCAGGATTTTAGAGGGTGAGGTTCCTTCTTAAGCTACATGGGCCATGGGAGACACACCCATAAGCCCCCACCACACATGGAGTGGTGCTCCCTGAGAGTCTGAGGGACAGTCCCCAGGCAGTACTCAGCTCAGCTCCTGAGCTGCAGTAGGATATGGGCTACTATGGGCTCTTTTCTTCATAAGGAGGAAGGGGAGGGTTGGTTGATAGATCCTACATGCTTGCAAATCTGATCACTATATCATGGCTCCTCCTGAAGGGACCTGCTGCAAGAAGCTTCTATAGACCAATGTTTTTGGCCATGAAAGTTGTGCAGAAGCTCCTAAATGTGTCATTTTCTCCTATTCATCCTGGAATTTTGTAGCTACAGTTGTATGGTCAGAAATGTGTGTTTTTATTGCTTGGATTATTAATGCAAATTAGTGAGATTCTACTATATTTTGCTGCTTCTAAATTATATGATGATAGATTTTTTAAAAATACACAAAGAGTAGATGCTCTAAATAATGTTAGCTGGCAACAACTGCCAAGGACAATACTGCAATCACACTCTGGCATCAGCAACTGAGGTATTGGCAACATGATAACTTCCTCAGTAGCTCTGTGCCACTCAAGGATCACTGTCACAGGGGAAATCCATCAGTAGCCTGCTTCACGTGGGTGAAGATATACAACGCAGCTTGAAGACACAAGAGAAGTGGGCTCTTCATGCTTGCCAGTTGGGCTGTGAAGTTACCAAATTCATTTATTGTAATGTGCATGGTTCTTTGCTAACCGTATTCCAAAGAAACCCCTCTCATTGACATTAATGTGATTTTCATTCATGGAATGTACAGTGGACCTTATAAAGATATCATGCTTCTTCTAATTTTAAGTTTTCTTATCGATTTCTTTCTTTATCAGGCACCTTAACAATGAACATGCATTGGACGACAGAAGCACTGCTCAGTGTCGGGTGCAAATGCAAGTGGTTCAGCAGTTAGAAATTCAGGTTAGTTAAATGTTCAACTATCTATCCATCTTGTCTGTCTGTCTAAACTTCTGAGAAGTATTTATCATTGACTCTTAGATAAGAAAGTTCATGGGTTTTGCCATGTTTTGTTGGTGGTGGTGTAAGAGGAGGAGGAGGAAGTGGTGGTGCCAGTGGTTGTGTTTTTGAGGTTCAAAATAAAGCTTATAAGCATTTTTGAGACTTGCTTAAAGTGTTCATGTTATGTTCTCAAACCACCAGGGCAGAGACTATAATCATGACTGATCAGTGCCAAGAATGTTGCTGAATAAATAAAATAATAATAATAATAATAATAATAATGTAATGATCTTCTGATATCAGCATGGTTTAAGAATTGAGTTTAAGCTTACAATTGCCACTGGCTTCTTCCATGGCCTTGGAGAAGTCATGTAGAAATTTACACAACTGTAGGTGCAGGGAGAATAAAAATTTTGTATATCACTTTGGAAAGTATAAAGAAATGTATAAGTGGTAAAATGCATAAACCCTGATGTGGTAGGCTCACCTGGTGTAGATTTTGTCAGGATCAGGGCCGGACACAGTAACTCACTCTTGGGAATTAGCTACACCCTTTATTCTTGCTCCAGTCACTTTATCCAGTCTCCACCTTACAAAGTTCCTTTCACCGGGCACCACCCTCTGACTTCCCTAAAGTCTCTGGCCTTTTTCATATGAGATGTTCCCACTCATGAACACCCAGAAATCTGGGAGTTCATGAGTGAGAGTCCTGTGTGAAGGACGCAGTGCGGGCACATGTGGTGAGTGGGTGGGTGTGAGCGCTCCCGCCTAACACGCATCCCCCATTCATTAGCATACACAGAGCAACCAGGGAATACGTTGGTTTCTCCGTGTGTGTTGATGAGTGGGGGGTGCCTGGAGAAGCGTTTGTGTCCGTATGCATGCCCTGCCCACCCACCGCGCATGCACTGGCATGCCCATGAACACCCCCCCCCCCCCCCAATCCTACAGGGGCCATGTAAAAACAGCCTCTGTTAGCCAAGCAACAGCCCTCTGGCTCTTCTAAAGACTCTCTGGCTCAGACACACGCTCTGAGCCTACAAAGCCTTCCCAACCCAGGCAACATCCAATGGGAGAAGCTTGTTCTAGAGGCAGTACTTCCACCCAGTTTCTGCTTCCCTTGTGTCCTCTAGCACTCACGGGCCCCAATTCCGCCTCGAGTGTTCCCTTTCTATCCTCTTCCATATTCCATAGTGCTCCCTCTCAGAACTCCCATAATTCCTCTCTTTTCTGCTCTGGGTCCCTATCAACTGTCAGGCAACCCAGCTGTTCAATCACCTGTTCCGACTCCTCAGAGGTTAAATCTTCCTCCTCTGAGCACTGTCCAATCTCCCACTTTCAGGATATACTAATGTGGTTAGACTCATCTCCTCCCGCTTGATGGCTCCATCTGTGTCTGTGCCTTGGGCCACCTTAAGTTGACAAAGCTCCTGTTTCTTTTCGGCTCATCTGTCCACTGAGTTGCAGCTAGACTCGGCTAATCCTTCTACCTCCTCTTGGAGGCTTTTGTCAGCCCTATCTGCTCTATATTTTTCAGCATTTTCCCCCGCCTCTCTAAGGTCAGGCCAGTCTGCGTCATCTATCCCTCATCTGAAGTCTCTTTCTTTTGCTCTGTGTTTCCTCTGCAGGTTCCTCTTCACTGCCCTCTGCTCCTCTCCATATCTCTTAGGGGTTTTCTCTTCTCTCTGAGGTCCTCTGGTAGGGCATTTTCTCCTCAGATGCTCTGTCTTCTGGCAAACCCAGCACCTTTTCTCTTTTCCCTTTACCCCATTCCACATCCCTCTATTAGGGCATGTTCTTCTTACATGCCATGCTTTATTAGAATCCCTCTCACTACTAGGCTCTCCCGGGCTCTTCCTTTTTCTTCTTCCCCATTGGGACTGTCCCTCAATCCCACTTGGGGACTAGTCCTTTTCACCAGCCACCACAGTGTCTTGGCCCATTATACGCTTGGCTCCTCTGTCCATAATTACCCCCCCTCTTCCACCCCAGATTTTCTGATACTCTATACACACAGTAGGGGCAAAGCCTCCACACATGTCCCCAGTGTCTAAAGCAATTACACTTTCTTGGAACTGCCTTCTCCTGGGGACCCTGATACCTTGGTTCACACACTGTTTGCCTCTGCTGGTCTCGCGATCCTGAAGGAATCCCCAGCGTCACAATCCCTCAACCAAACGCCTTCGATGCCTCTTTCCATATGTGCTGCTGTCACCTCCACATCTCCTCCTCAACCTAGCTCCATCACTGCCACTCTCTGTTGCAGGCGTAGTCCTCCAGTTGCCATCTTGTCTGTCTGTAGCTTAAGGAGCTTCCAGATGTACTCCTTTTCCATCTGCTTCAGGCACCTGACTCACCTTTCCTCAGGAAGCTCTCACATTTGCCATGGGCGCAGTCTCTCAGTCACACACCAGCAACTTCATCCTACACTGGGTCACCCCCCTTTAAACAGATGGCTTGGAGGCCAACGTTAGGGGTGCCTGTATTCTCCACCACTTTGTGGCAGGGATGGACTCACCCAGGGTACGTCCTGGCCAGATTAGGCCCACACAGTCATGCACTCAGGGGAATCAGCTTCAGCACAGTCTCTTTATTCCTTACACTATCTCTAGTCAGTCCTGTGAGGCCTCTGGGCCAGGCACGCACCCTCCGCAACCCAGCAGAACACCTAGCTCAGGCACGCCCTCTGAGCTTCTACTCCCGGTATCTGCGGGCCAGGGCCAGTTCTCCTCCAACCCGCTAAGCCTCCTCAACCCAGGCAACACCCACATCCTCCAGGCTTGTTCTAGAGGCAGAGCTCTACCCAGCCCCTGCCTCCCTCACAGTCCTTTCAGTTTACCAGCCTCCCCTGCACTAAGCTCTGCTCACCCAACTACCCCTTGGACTGGCTCCTACTACACTCACACACAGCTGTTTTCTCTTGGGCAGCACCGGCATCATGTCCTCTCAAGCAGCTCCTGCAGCACCACCAGCACTGCTGCTTCTAGCTCTCTCTTAAAGGGCCCATAGCTGTCAGGGACTCTGCCCTGTCATACCAGGTATTTTCAAAGATTGGGGAAAACTCATATTTGCTTTTCTGCTAAAAATCAATCCATTGTTGTTTCAAGAAATAAGTAGAAATGGTGCCTACTCTAAAAGATGAAGATGAAATTAATGTTTGTGATTGTTAGTGACTGCCTCTTGGTCACTCAGGTTTTCAGCCTTGGGGTGGCCTTGGATTCACTGCTGCACTTGGATTGTCAGGTTTCGGCAGTGGCCAGGGGAGCTTTTAAAAAATTACATCTGGTGAGAAGACTGTGACCTTTCTTATCAGATTCAGATTTGGCCACCATCGCCATGCCTTCGTAACCTCGTGGCTAGACTACTGCAATGCGCTCTACGTGGGGCTGCCCGTGAATACTGTTTGGAAGCTGCAATTGGTGCAGAATGCTGAGGTCCATCTTCTTTTGGGGGTGGATCACTGGGAGCACATTACACCAGTGCTCCAGAGTCTGCACTGGCTGCTGATAGTGTTCCAGGCACAATTCAAGATGCTGGTTCTAACTTCTAAAGCCCTAAATGGCTTATCCCTCAGGTATCTGAAAGACAGCCTCGTCCCTCATATTCCTTTGCGGTCCCTGAGTTCAGCCGGGGGAAACCCTCTTGCAGGTGCCATCTCTGCATGAAGTTTTTATGACTAGGGCATGCAAGGAGGCATTCTCTGTAGCGGTCTCATGATTATTTTTTCGTTATTTATTTATTTACATTTATGAGCCCGTACTTGTCACCTGATGGTGACTTGGGGCGGTTCCATCATGTATAAAACAATAAAACACCATCATGACAATATAAATATACATCATAAAACATTAAAACCATTTCTGTGCAAAAATAGACATATCCCACCCCTCCCCACTAATCCACCCCCCCTTCCCCCTGACCAAATGCCTAACAAAAGAGCCAGGTTTTACACTGTGCTGGCAGAAGGTGAGAAGATTCGGACTGAGATGGATCTCCGACAGGAAGGCATTCCACAGCAACAGAAGCAGCCGCCGAGAACGCCCACCTGTCCATACAGACCCGCCTATAATGCGGGAACTCTAGGAGGGTGCTCCCAGGGAGTAAGGTGATCCTTCAGGTAAGCGGACCCAGGCCATGTAGGGCTTTATAAGTCAAAACTAACACCTTGAATCAGGCCCGGAAAACAATAGGCAGCCAATGCAATACCTGGAGCACAGGCTTTATATGATTCCTGTGGCCCATTCCATCAGCAGGCAGGCTGCCACATTTTACACTAGCTGCAGCTTCTGGACCGTTACCAAAGGCAGCCCCATGCACAGTGCATTACAATAGTCTAGCCTCGAGGTAATGAATGCGTGGATGACTGTGGCATTCCTGACCATAGCCAACACCTGAAAATCCAGGCACAGCTGGGGCATATGGGACATCCAGGACCACCCCCAGGCTCCGCACACCAGGAACTAAAGGAAGATGCCCCCCCCCCCAAATACAGGGGGTGACTCCCTCTCCCAGATCCCCGACCCCACCCATGAGCATCACCTCTGTCTTGTCAGGAGTGAGCTTCAATCGGCTCGACCTCATCCAATCCCCCACAGCAGCCAGGCACCGGGATAGCAGCAAGACCGCAGGACCTGGGCTGATTATGGAACTCCCTCCCCCTGGAAGTCCGCCTAAGCCCGAGCCTGCTCATCTTCCAGAAACAATGCAAGACCTTTTTATTTGGCCAGGCATTTGGCAGGCAGGGCTAGGGTGGGATGGGACTGGGTGGGGTGTAGAAGTAGGGGGTAGGGAAAGTTTTAAGTGGAGTTTTTAATTGCTTTTAATGGCCTTTTATTTCTGTTTTTTATTATTGTAAGCTGCCCTGAGCCACTGTGGGAAGGGTAGCATAGAAATGTGATTAAATAAATAAATAGTAGGGAGCCCTTCCTACATAGTCCCCTAATCGTGATGTCCCTATGCTTGACCACCAGTTAAAGCAATCACAAATTTCATGCGACTACGACAGCAGCCATGGTTCATTACCATAGAGTCTGCCACAGGCATACTCCTTTTCCCAAGCCATGCTCCCTAAATTGTCAATGAGAGGACTGTAGAAGGAGCCATATGCCATCTGCTAATTCATCTCTAAAGGGAATATTACACCTGTGCTCCGAAGTCTACACTGGCTGCCTATAGCGTTCCAGGCACAACTCAAGGTGCCAGTTTGACCTTTAAAGTCCTAAACAGCCCGGGTCCCATATATCTAAGAGTCCGCCTGTCCTACCATGTTCTATCACAGCCCCTACAGTCGGCCAGGAACGCCCTCTTGCAGGTTCCATTTGTTACCCTTGTCTGTAGGATGGGGGGGCAGGGGGGGCATTCTCCATTGATGCTCTGATGCTGTGGAACTCCCTTCCCCAGGAGGTTCTCTTGAACCTGAGCCTGAGCATCTTTCGAAGGCGGTGTAAAATGTTTTTATTTAGAAGAGCATTTGGAAGGTGGGGAAGAGGGCTGGTTGGGTTATTGGGTAGGACAGTGGGGAGGGTGGGAATTTTGAGCCGAGGGAGGGAGTATTTTATTGAACTAATCGTTATTACTGTTTTATTATTGTAAGCCGGCCTGGGCCCTTGTGGGAAGGGCGGAGTATAAATATGAAAAATAAATAAAATAAATAAACATAATATCAACTGCATCCAAAAGAAAATTCATGCAAGAAAGCTTTACAAACTTGTTCAGAAAACAGTAGTGTTAAACAGAATCTTATTGCCACAGATGTAATGATCAGTTTATAGCTAGCCAAACCAATATCACTAGAACACTGTTTTTAAGTAAGGTACAACTAATTTTTATTTTTCCTTTTGCAAAAGATATTACACACATTTTCTTTCTTTTTTTTATCCTGCAATACATCTCCCCCAACCCTATACAGTTATCTGATACCTAAATGAAGAAGGCTTCCTTCACAATATAATTAACGAACAGCTCCAATACATACATATTATTAATCTTCCTGAGTCATCTCAAAGTCTCCTTTAATTGCTTTGATACAAGGATCCCACATAGCTGAGAAAGTCTGAAGGTCTGCCAAAATCTGCCAAAGTCTTTTCCATAGAGTATATGAACCAGATCCTTGCAAAATATATTACACAAATTTTCCAGGATATTCCACATTTTAAAACATTTTTAATATATATACTTGACACAAACTGTGGGATCTTTAAAGAAATATTTATATGCATTTAGTGATGTAAAAATCAATTCAGAATAATTTATAATAAAACCCAGACTTTTTAAATAACTGGAATGTTTCCTAAGCCAATTTAAGAGTTGTTTACCATTTGCAAAAGACCTACTCTTGAGGTATCAGTCCAAGTGAAGATTCTACTTTCTGTGTGACCAATTATGCCATTTTTTGCTTTGTATGACTGATAGAAAAGTAAGGTCCATCAGTTGTAATGAGACCAAGTGCAGTGTAGATGCCGACTCAGTGGCAGAGTTCAGCGTTTCACACTGCCTGGTCTCTGTCACTCTATTGAATTAGATTGATGATGGCAGATTGCAGGGGGCACTAACTGGACCTCAATGGGAAAGGATGAAGTGCGTAGACAATTCTGGCAGGCACTGTGCTTTGAGGACCCTTCACCCCTTCACAGCTGTTGGCACAATTCCATTGCTAACGGTGTCCACAGGACTTTAAAGAGACACTATGGGCTTTCTAATTTATGGTCTTAGTAACTTGTTACTGTCGAGGCAACTGTGACCTCAGTTCTCATATTGACAAAAAGATGAAGTGTTATTTGTTTTCTTTGACCTTTTAACATATGTGTGTGTGTGTATAATATGTATAATTATATATATATATATATATATACACACACACACACACACACACGTTAAAAGGTCAAAGAAAACAAATAACACTTTATCTTTTTGTCAATAAGAGAACTGAGGTCACAGTTGCCTCGACAGTAACAAGTTATATATAGACACACACACATATATACATATACATACACACATCTTTAAATTTTGAAGTTTTAAACTTTGTAAAACATTATATATATGTTTTACAAAGTTTAAAACTTCAAAGTTTAAAGATGTGTGTATGTATATGTATATATATAGTTTATATATGATGTGTGTGTGTACTATATACATATATCTATATATTAAATTAAACTATATATATATATAACTCTCTCTCTCCACCCAAAGTTGCATTTCCTTGTAGATAAGTTTCAACTGACATAGACTTTTATATGCAGGAATCATTACACTGATACAAGCTCAATGATAAGATGTATCTGCAATAAAATAGCTGTATCAGTCATTTCTAAAATGCTTCTGATCTCACTCTTTCTTAACAGCTTTCTAAAGAACGTTAACGTCTTCAGGCAATGATGACCCACTTGCACATGCGACCCTCGGAGCCCAAGCCATCTCCAAAACCTGTAAGTGCATATTGCTTTATAAACAGTAAATAGGTCTACCAATGTAACAGACTAAGAAAATGAACAATTTAGTGACAGTTGGAAAACAATGAGTGTGATGAAAAATATGGCAATAAAATGAAGGTAAAATGCAATAGCTTGTCAAATTGTATGTTTCTTTAAAAGTAATGCTATCTTTTACAAAATCTATTCAATCTGCACCATAGGTGTCACTAAACAAAGTACACCTATAAGTGCACAAATCACTGCCTTGCAGCTGAAGCTAGAGAGAATATCTTTTTGTGATAGGTTTACAGATAGGAAAAGGAAACCTACTTTGAAAAATGCGAAGTTCAGTTGACTCAGTAACAGTAGAGGAGGAGAAAGATAGTTAACATAGGTGGATACTCGGTTCAGTAACCAAGTACACAAAAATAGATATTTTTTGTTGATGTCAACCTTTTGTTTATAATATAAATCACAACATGCAGCAAATGTAGCAACATATTTTCCATGATTTTTATTTCACTTCCATATGAGAAACAGTATTATAAATAGGCTAGGATATATCACATTCCTGGGTGGCTATTGAAAAGTCAAAACAAACTCGTCATTGCGACATGTAAGGCCTCAATCCTGCTATCATGTCTGCTCCCACATAATCCTCCATCGATATATGTACAGATTCAAATGGGCCAAAGGGTCTGCACTCATGGATCTAACTCAGGTTTTAAGACAGTGTAGTATATTCCTGTGCTCAGAATATAAGATTAGGTGTCTGGTAACTATAAATGTTATCTTTTTAACAGCAACCATTGTATATTGCATGTTCTCATTAATAGGAAATAGGACATACCAAAATGATATTTGAGGTCATTGGTGAAAATCTATTTCTCCCAGAAACTGGGAAATGTGGCAGAAGAAACACAATCTGTTTTAAAGAGCACACTTGCATATCACACCCAGGTAACGATTAAGTAAAGAGACAGAATAGTCTGTCTCTTGTGTTTCCAGCTCCATGTACTTTAAAAAAAATAAAAATCTTTCTTTTAGGGCACACTTATAACCTGATGGTGAATGAAGAAAGTACTTATCATTTGTGAAGGTTTAGGTGTATTTTTGCTTCCACTACTTTAACTAAATTCTGGTTCTTATATTAGATAATTGCCTGTTAGGAACAGATTAGTCCTATTTGTGAAACCTTAATTTTTAGCATGCACTGTACTTGTTTGTGTGTGTGTTTTTCTCCTTTTGAATTTTCACACAGAATATTTCTGACATAAAGTCTTTAAGGAATTTGACTTTGGTTCTAAATGTTCCTAAACTGTGTAGAAAAGGTTTTTTTCAGAATACTTTTCCAATATCTTATTATTTTAACCCCCAAAAGTCTGAAGCCTATCAAATTTTGGGAATATAGTGTCTTTTACTGTTTTAAGTGACTGTCTCACTTCAATAAGATTATTTTTCTCATTGCTTCCTATAGTATAATGTAGATAATCACAAGACAGAATAATTGTCTCATAAATCCATCAGGAATCTGCAGCTTGTTCTTTTCCAATTAATTATTCAATCAGTAAATTTTTTAAAACTCCAGCAGCATGGTTACATCTACACTAATAAAGAATTTTCAGCCTATAATCCAAAACAGAACCTGAATGAATAATGTAATTGAAGTATTACATTACATAAACCACACATGAAAGAATTGCTAATTGCGTTTGATGGTGGGCAATTAATACAGAATCTTAGATGAGCGATTTAAAATGAAACCACAGTTTAAAGTTCCCTTTGGAACTAGAGATATCTGAAGTGGTGAACTGCACTACTGGCCTCAAATTGGTTTGAAAGAAGAGTGGTCAATACAAAAAAAAAACCTAAAATTTATACACTGTACAAAAGAAGCTTCAAAATTGATATGATAGTAGAGATTTATGGTCTCATGTGCAGTGGCTCAGTTGAGACGGCCCACACATTTGATAAATATTAATAGCATGAATTTATTACCAAGGAGAAATGAGCTCTGTTGGTTCATCACTGCACCCTTTACAGCTATCAGTACATGAACACAAGGTGCAACCGCACTGTCTATTATATGACCCCATTTACTCTCTGAATGGTACTTCATTAAATGGTACCTTTTGGCCATGCTATGGATGGATGAAAATCAAAGTTATCAAGGCTGCGAGTTCTGAATAATGAGTTTCACCCAACCTTGAATATATTCAGATGAGCTGAGGTGGCTAAGTGCTCATCCTAGGTTTTACATGCTTTTCTTTAGTTAATAATAAATTCTATTTTATCAGTTCATGATTGCATGCCTACAAACATGTTATGCTTATTATTGCTGGCTAGTAGAATAAGTTACCATAACATTGTAAACATAGTAGTTTGCATATATACAGACTTAGCATTTCTTCAGCTTTTGAAATTTTTAATGTGTTTGTAACATGTACATCCTTTTGACATAGGATTGTCAAGATAAAATCTTAACAATTTTTTATGTTTTATGGGGCTGGAGCAAGTATATTTCTAAAGAGAATTATTTTGAAATAAACCAAATTCTGTTTTCTAACTTGCACGGATAAGCAATATGGATAGTGAAGATGAATACTGATAGTGAAGTTCTGGAACAAAAGTTTATTTTTTGATAACAATAAAAGCTTAAAGAAGGTGTATTAGACTTAAAATCTACCTGCTTCTCAAGCTCTTCAAAGATGTTTTGGTACCTCATAGACAAGCTTAAACTCTTTGCTTTGTAAATGTATTAGATGTAGCATTTAGTAGCATTATAATTAGCTTTTTTATTTACGTAACAAAGAATTCCCATTTCAGTCTCTGGCTTAGAGTATGAGCAGAATAACAGTTTGTAGTTTATTGGGAACAGATGCACTTGGGGATGCCTTCAGGGTGCCAGTCGTTATTATTAGACTGCTAATGTGCTTCTTCTGGCTGCTGCCCAAGAAAGAAGAACAATTAGCTGGCATATGTTAATTTTTGTTTCCCTAACAAATCTCTCTACTGACTAAATGTGTAAAACAAATCCACAAAGAAAGATCAATCAATGCTGTACACATCATTTTATTCCCATTAAAAAGAGGTTTGTCTTAGAAGTGTATTTGGGATTTGAAAAGGCAGGTGCTACTACATTATATACAAAGGCCAAATTCTCTCTCTTTAGCCACTCTGCACATATTCCACATAGATGAAGAACAACTAATATTAGTTTTCTTCTTAGCTCTATAAATTACTGTATAAAGAGAAAATGACTACAGATTACCTCTTATGAGTATCATTTAAGTATATGGCAGTAATCTTTTTATGTGCTGCCCTGAGTATAAATTTTGCTAATTGGATGCTATTTATGACAAAAGTTGTATGGTAAATATGACAGAGGTAATACGAGTTTTGGATAATGAGGAACAGGGCCTTACTGAGGGGAGTAATGAAGGGCACACTGTTAAACAGCTTGCATACATTCTCACCTTTTTTTCCTTTTTTCTACCCTGACACCCACTTTCCAGTGTACATCAGCAATAAGTGACACTGTAATCATAAATTGAAAATGATACTTCCAGAGGAATTGGCAAACTTGACATTTCATTATATTTGTTAACACATGCCACAAATGATTGTTAGTGAGGAAATTCCATTTCCCTCTCTCCATCTCCAATCAGATTTAATTTGAAAATTTTCAGCCTCCTCCGGCTAATTTGCAAT
>QEPC01002305.1:1860233-1900233 GCA_003113815.1 Sphenodon punctatus | reverse complement strand
ATTTGTAATTTTCCAGCATCATAACATTGTGTGTGTGTTTTGTATGCATATATATTTTGCATCCACATTATAAATTGTTTGGTTTGCTAAAGATGCAACAGCCATACTGTTACCATTAGGCATGTATAGTTCAGACAGATACTCCATAAATTCCACAATCCCACCCCTGCCACAGTGTCCCAATCTGGATCAGAGTAAGCATTCATGTTTTACTACTGAGCTTCTCTCCTGAACAGAGAGTCCCATGTGGGTCAAATTATAGCAAATAGTTTGGTTTTCTGGTATAGATGAATCTCTCTGGTGTACAAAATTGAAAACCTCTACTTCATTTCATTTTTCATTTTGAACTGGTTTTCTGAGGTGAAAAATGCATTGCCTTAATCCACTGAGCCACCTATCATCCCTGCCTTTTTTAAACTTCAAAAAATCATTTATTTTCAGAAGCCCAACGTTAGTGAAAAACATACCCACCAGCTTAGGCTATGGAGCAGCTCTTAATGCAAGCTTACAGGTAAAAATGTTAAGCTACTCGTTTATTTCACATGCTCATTGCATCCTTATGAGTGATGTATGCCATTTGCTATTACACTATAGAGCACCACCCAAATTTGTATTTATTTGGACTTTGCTAACACTTGGGTTTATCACCCAAGTAAGTTGAATTACCTAGCACTGCAAGAACTAGTTCTAATTCTTTTCTACTTTTGATGTAAAGAAGCAAGAAGGACACCCTGTGGCAAAATCTGGAACACTCAGTTTTGCTGAAATGTTAGATTGATAGAAGCTTTTGCAAATGCATGTGGATATGCATTAATATTTATCCAAGCTGTCATAAATGATTTCACATCATAGTGTAGGGGAACATGGTGCTCATGGCAAAAACTTTAAAGTTTAATTATAATATATAATTTTTATGCATAAGAGGCAAATGTCAGGACTTTTTTTATTTTGAGTTAAGCTCTGGTCATTTTTTAAAGTACAACTGCTGCCTGTGTTACAAAGGAGCAATTCACTGTGCATTAGGACATGGGATTTAAGTGCAATTCAGAGTTAGAAATAGTTTGAAGACAAAATATATGGCATATTTAATAACTCAACATGCAACACAAATAGCAAAACATTAATGTGAGAATAATGTAGTAACCAGTTTATGGAACTAATGGTGAATGGTACGAGAACACTTTGCATAGATATTTGAACCACACAAAATGAGCTTTTGTGCATGAAGATATGTACACACTTTTTTATAATATGTAAACTGTTTTAAAGACTGTATAGGCTGTGAATTCTCTATCTTATTTGTTTTGCTAGGCTGCACTGGCAGAGAGTAGTTTACCTTTGCTTGGTAACCCAGGATTGATAAATAACGCATCCAGTGGCTTACTGCAGGCAGTTCATGAAGATCTCAATGGTTCGCTGGATCACATTGACAGTAATGGAAACAGCAGTCCGGGCTGCTCTCCTCAGCCTCACATGTAAGTGTGGTTAGTAGTTTTAGAGAAGAAAAAATAATAATTTCTCTGAAATTCCATATTAGCATGGTTTGAAACATAGGTAAGTACAAACAAAAACCCCACACTTGAAAAATAAATACATTATACAGTGTTCACTCATACTCTATTGTTCTCATTGGTCTCAGTACTATATAGTTAAACTAAACTACACTGCCTAACTGAGTCAGACCAATGGTCCATCCTAGCCCAGAATTGTCACAACCTGACACGGCAGCAGGGGTTTCAAATTCGGGTCCAAATCCGGCTCTTCCAGGGTCTCTGGCAGAGGCCATCCCGGCGTGCTACCTGAGATCCTTCCAAGCTCCCAGCAGAGGCCTCCCCCTGGCGTGCTACCAGGGATCCTGAGGTGGAAATGCTGGGTATTGATCCTGGGACCTTGTACATGCAAAGCATGTGCTCTTACCACTTGAGCTATGTCCCCCCCAACTCCAAACGTTGTGCTTTTGGAGTCCACTATGGGTAAAAACATATAAGATGGCAGCATGGTGGCATCCCGACACAGCCTGGGAAAGAAAACGACAGCAGGCCGGGTTGGACCACCAAATAAACATGACCACAGCCAGGGAACCGGTGAGGGCAGTGAGAAACAGGAACATGCAGCCAGACGGCCCCACCTCCATGCTGCACCCAGTGCCTCGCCATGGCAGCCAGCCATGGCTACCAGTGACAGACAACCATGGCAGCCTGCCATGGAGGCCCAGGAACAAATGTGATAGCCCGCTGTGGTCCAGGCAAGCGGGCCTTAACCCAACTGTGACCTCAGACGTTTTTTAAGGTCACAACCTGGACTGATCGCCGACACAGCCCTGGGCAATCTTGGGCCAGCATCTGGCACCTGTGCAGATGAGGTCCCATCCAAATCAAGCCACAGCAGGATGCTGTCACATTTGTTTTTACCCTATTACTCAGTATCATTACATAGTGACACTCAATGTTATTACTCAGTGTCATTAAGTTTCTCTTTCCTACCAGAATGTAGTGTTGCATCGTTTAGAAGGATGTATCTGGATCCAAGTGGTCATTCTCACAGCTCAAAGTATGGAAAGTAAAATAAGAATATTCATCTTTGAATTAGTTGTAATTTAACTACAGTTACAAGTCTCTAAACCATTTATGAACTGTAGTGGGATATTGCCCATTTATATAAACCGTAAAATGCAAAGTTTAACTGTTACCCACAGTTTACATAGAAGCTAGTAAAGTGTAACTTTTTGCCTGTCTTATAAATCAGTGTAATTACATATTCAACTTTAATTACTGGTGCGTCTGTATTGGCAAGGTTTATATGTTATATTTTATGCAAGACTCCGATTCCTATTAATATTTAGCAGCTAACTATATCATTAATTACTCTAAAATCTTTCCCCTACCATCTTTTTAATGGAGCTGAGAGAGTGGAAGTATTAAAAATTGATGTATTGTGGATTTCAGAAATGTGTATGAAGCCTTAGAAATGCCTGGCCTTAATCAGTGGTGTCAAATGTGGCAGTTTTATGTTTACTAAACAGTAAAGCATGTACCTTGGAGGTATTGTTTCCCAGGTTATTTATATAATAATTAGCAATACTACATATAAGTAGATTTAGATTTAATTTCACTGTAGGATGACTCGTTTTTATGTATAACTGCGTTCTCATTTAATCACCATATCTCTGTCACTGTAGTGGTCTGTCATTTCATTTCTTCTGACACATCTTTCATTTTTATCATAATTTCTAGTATTGTGCTTTTTAGCTCTGATAGTAGCTGAAAGTAAGTGCTGTGTTTATTCCTAATGTACTACAGGGAGAGCCCATTCAGGCTGACCTTTTGCAGGTTAGAAACTTTGCTGTGTTTTGTCTATGTTTTCCTATTGTTTTATAGTTGAATACGTGTATGATCACATAGAAATATTTATGTCAGGGAGATCATAAACCTAATTGCTCTATTGCACGTTTAGTTTATCACCTTTGCAAAAACACACACGCACAGCCGTGAACATTGATGTGTTTTATCAGGTTCCAAACCATTACTTTTTCAAAATGAAAAATTTGTCTTTTGGAAGTGTCTTTAGATGTATTTAATAATACACAAGAAGTAATAAAACTTGAAGTAGAAAGAACATGAATATATGCTCTTGAGAGTAACACTACTCTAAAACAAGTAAAGTGAGAAATCAGACAAAAGTTTTTCTATCCCGTGCTTTATGCTATCAACCATGCAATGGGTAGCTTGAGGCCTTTTACTTTTAGCAGTTCTCCTGAGTATGCTAATGCTCTCTTTCTGTCTAAAATGCCAAGACAATAAAACTTTAAAGAGCAAACAAGAGTTAGATCATGTGTGTTAAAAACAGCTATTTTACCGAAATGAATGACACTTGCTATTAGAGTTGTTTTGTAACTGTCTGCCAGATATGTTTACATATACTGTGTACAATCAGCCTGTGCAGCTATACACACTGTGAAGAGGCATTATAAGGATTGCACAGCTATGGTTATGCCTAAAAATATTGTATATTGAAGCAAACATTGGGCTATAAGAAGTGGCAAAAGATAAACAGACATTTAATATTTAAAATGAAATAATGAAATAAGAATCTTCTACTGCCTACTGTGATATTTTTATTAATTACTTTGCAGACAGAATCACTCGTATTCACCACAACCTGGTCACTGCCATTTCCACTGCAGAGTCAGAATTTTGGGTTATGGAAGCTCAATCTTGTCCTGTTTGTTTGGATCAGTTTCAGTCGGTATCACCCCCCGATGCGGAGTATGTGCTTCAAGTGATGCGGGCAACCACTTGTGAATTAGATCCTTGCCTGTCTTGGCTGGTGAAAGCCAGGTGAGAGACGATGGGGGCATTGCTGGCTGGGGTTGTCAAGGCCTCCCTTCTGGAGGGCAGGATGCCGGACACCCTTAAACGTAGTTGTGTGGCCCCTGCTTAGGAAACCAACTTTGGACACTGACTCCCCATCCAGCTATCACCCTGAATGTAACCTTCCCTCTTTAGGGAAGGTTATTGAATGGGTGGTTGCCCGAAAGCTCCAGGCTCATCTCGACACTGTTGGATTCCTGAACCCTTTTCAGTCTGGCTTTCATCCTGAATATGTCATGCAGACTGTGCTTGTGGGCTTGATCAACAATGTGCTTGAAGATTGACAAGGGGAACTGTATTCTGTTGATCTTGTTAGATCTTTCAGCGATCTTTGACACAGCTGATCATGAGGTGGTGTTGACATGACTGCGAGACCTGACAGGGGTGCACGGGACTGTCCGCAGGTGATTCTGTCCGTTCCTGTATATGAGGCACTGGAATTAGATAATTCAGAGATTTGGTGCGAGGTGTCATCAATATGCAGATGACACCCAGCTTTAACTCTCTTTTTCATCCAACCCAGGTCCTGCAGTCTCAGTGCTTACCCAGAACCTGTCTACGGTTAGGGACTGGATGAGGGTGAGCTAATTAAGACTGAATCCTGACAAGACTGAGGTGGTGGTAGTGGTGGTGGTGGTGATGATGATGATGATGATGATGATTGATGTTGGGGCAATGCTGGGGATTGGGCCTCCTGTTATTGATGGGGTATGGCCCCCTCTGGTCACTCAGGTTCACAGCTTTGGAGTGCTTCTGGACCCCATGCTATGCCTAGACCGTCAGGTTGTAGCTGTGGCCAGGAGTGCTTCTCACCAATATCATCTGGTGAGGATGTTGTGATCTTCTCTTTCCGATTTGGACCTTGCCACTGTCATCCATGCTTTCATCACTTCGGGGCTGGGGTACTGCAGTATGCTCTATGTGGAGCTGCCCTTGATGACTGTTTGGAAACCGCAGCTGGTGCAGAACACGGTAGCCCAGAGGCGTTGCCAGGAGCACATTATTCAGGTGCTCCGAAGTCTGCACTGGCTACCTATAGTTCTCTGGGCACACTTCGAAGTGCTGTTTTTGACCTTTAAACCCCTAAATTGACTAGGCCCCACATATCTGAAAGACTGCCTGGCCTACCATGCTCAGTTGTGTCCCCTGCTGTCAGCCAGGAGTACCCTCCTGGGGGTTCCACCTGTTACTCTTGTCCAGGGGATGGGGGTGCACAGGGGGATGTTCTTGGTCGCTGCCCCAGTTCTATTAAACTCCTCTCCTCTGGAAGTTTGAGTCTGACGTGTCTTCCAAAAGCAGTGGAAAACATTTCTGTTTAGTAAGGCATTTGGCAGGTGGAGATAGGGATTGGGGTTGGTTGGGGGTTATGTGTCGTTGTGGGCCAGGGAGAGGGGTTACGGAGATTTGGAGAGGGTTTTCTTTTTTTTAATAAGTTTTAGGGGTGTGTGGATTGCAAGCCGCCCAGAGCCATTATGGGAGTGGTGGCATTTAAGTTTAAATAAATTAAATATATAAATAATTCATATGATGGGCAAGTTCCCAGCCTTGGTGTGTTTGCCAGTCAATTAAGTGCCTCATTATACTGGCAAAGCTTTTGAAGTGCATCCATTGTCCATCAGTTAAGAGAACCAGGAGAGAGAATCCTCCTAAATACCCCTTCCATCAGAATTCCCTAGCTCCTCCTTAGATTGCTCATTTATGCTTCTCCTTATACTTGTTCATCCTTCAAGTTCCTCCCACTCCTTCCCTTGTAACTAAGCTAAGCACCTGTGCCTGCAGCTTCTCCACTTTATGAACATACCCCTGTCTCTCCCTATGTGCCCCTCCCCTTGTCCCTTCTAGATTGTAAGGCCCCTCAGGGCAGGGATCTGTCTCTAATCATAACTGGTCAGTGCCAGGCACCTTGCTGGTGCTATATAATGGCACACAGAGCGGTGTTCTCAGTGACTGCCCTACAGTTATGGAACTCCCTCCCTCCCTGTCGAGGTTTGCCTGATTCTGAGCCTGCTCATTTTCTGGAGGAGATGTAATCCCTTCTTGTTTGGTCAAACATTTGGTGGGTAGGGATAGGGGTGGAAGGGACTGGGTGATAGGGTTTAGGGAGGAAGATTGGAAGGTAGGGAGTGTTGGGGCAGGTAGGGTTAGGGATTAGGTGGGAGGTTGTGGGGGCAGGTTGGTGTGGGTAAGTTGGTACGTTGTATTTTGATGTTGTTAAATTATATTTTATGTTTTTTGTGAGCTGCTCTGAGCCTTTGAGGAAGGGCAGGATAAAAATGTTAATAAATAAATTATTATTATTATTACTACTACTAGTAGTAGTAGTAGTAGTATTCGTATTAATAATAATAATAATAATAATAATAATAATAATAAATAGATAGAGAAAAAAGATAAGAACAGAGAGTGAATCAAGAAAATAGAGGACAGATAAAAGAACAATGGAGGAGGGAGGCAAAAAGATACAGGAGACTTAATGAAATACAAATTTTCACTCTTTGTCGCTGCATCCCAGAAACGAGACAAGTACACAGTAATGGATTTAAATGGCCACACTCTTTATTGCCAGATTATAATTATTAAAATAGGAAGAGGGAGGAACACCCATCAACATCTAGGGTCCAGTTAACTTGATTTTTAATAACATTAATAATAACCTTGGGCTGCCTGAAGGATCTCAGATTTTCAGCCCTTTAATTAACTAAAGTTCAGTCACCCTCCTCCCCCCTGACAGCGTAAACCCCTGGGGGGGGGGGGGGAATCAGGATGGTTTGGCCCCTTTTGGGAACCTTATCCAAACTTTCTGTGGGGATGGCCTAAGGTGTAATAACCCATTGGGCATACTGTACCCCCACATCATGGGCTGAACACCTGTAGTGACTGCACCCAGTCCTTGCACAGGGTTCTATTCCCCATCTCTTAAGGCGATGCCTTACTAAATACCTTACCCCTACTTACAACATAATGAAATACCCCCTGGACCCATGCCAGAGTGCGACAATAATAACATAACTGTGAAACATTAACAACAAGCAACTACATACCCCAAAAATTCCTTCCCGGTCAAACGAGGCAACCAGCACCACCCACAGTGCTCCTAAATGATGGGAGGGTGGGATCACTGCTTCTCCACGACTCCACCCAACTCTCTTGACTGGAGAGCGAGGTGGTCAGTTTCGCCCTTCCCTCTGGAGAAACTCTCAGAGGGTACTTTCAGACATGACGCTAACCACCCTTTAACCACCCTTGGTGGTTATTTATGCATGTTTCAGGGCTGCATAGGGCACCAATACAGCCCTGCAATATGCATAAATAACCACCAAGGGTGGTTAAAGGGTGGTTAGCGTCATGTCTGAAAGTACCCAGAGTGCGATCTTTCAACTGCACTGAAAACCCCTGGTTGCTAGGCAACCTCATGGGACTCTTCCTGCCGGTGCGAAACTGCACTGGCTTCCTCTTGCAGCCTGGCGGTGTCCCTTGCTCTTTCTTCACAGAGGGAAGACCCACCCGCCCTCCCTCCCCCCCAGGTGTGTTGCTGCATGGGTGCGGGGTGTGAAGGCACTTATTTACAGACACAGAGGGAGAGGGATAAGTGGGGTTGAAGTGGCTGCCATGGCGGGGTCAGGAGGGGACTTTCCTGGAGCCACCCTGTGCATGCAGTCTAGGTGCATCCATGCAACTCTAGTTTGGGTTGTGCCAACCTTGGATCAGGGCCTTAGAAACTACTTGCAATGGTCACACTTAGCTTCTAATTAGGAGAGGAATCTTCACTAAATTAAAATTCTTTAGTTAACTTATTTAGTTACCACCATCCTTTCCAGTTCCTGTTCACTGAAAGCAGATGGGATTTATACAAAAGCAGATGATTTTACAACATTATTTGAGTCCAAAATCTCATGGGAACAGCTCACCAGATTTTGGCAACATTGGGGCTGATCCCAAATCTGCACGTGCGCATGCTACTTGGGTGCGGTTTGCACACGTGTCATATTCCCCGTACAGGGGATGTGTGCATGTTGCCCCCACACTGTGCACAAGTCACACAACCAGCACACAAGGTTTAGGATTGGCCCCATTATATCCAAAATCTATTTCTGATGTGGTATCAAACTCCATGTTCAGTCTGATCACATTTGAAGAGTGTCTCTTTGGTAAAACTCCTGCAAGGTCTCTGATCATTCTTGCTCTGTGTTAGTCTGACATTCCAGATGCCTCACATTTCAACCATGCACCTTTTTTTATTTTCTTCAAACAGCCACAGATAGAATTTTTTCTTTATTCTCTGAAATATGGGGTATCTTTCCAACATTATCCTAGCTTCAGCTCTATAAACAAGAATCAGCTTAATAGAGGCAGAAAATAGTGGACTTTAAGGTGATGATAGTCTTACAGATAGAAAGTTTGCCACTGGTGCAGAGACTGAATCCTGTTTATCCACCAGCTATCAAGTGCAAGATCAGGGTATGATCCATCTCTTTGCTAATATTGAAGTTATTCCTGAGTAACACTAGTGTAAACGAGTTGAATGTTAGGTCTTAGTCTATGTCTTCAGAAAGACACAATATTAGGTATTTTCAGATGTTACGGATCGCTGCTCACACACTGAATCACAGTGGATCCCGTGTGGTGGCAGTCTGTTTGAGCCCCGCCAGATGTTCACCATGGTGAATTCCTGGCGGGGTTCAAAGCTAACCACGGTTCTGGAGGTGAGGCCAGCCTCACCTCCAGAACCGTGGTTGGCCACGATCCGGGACGGGGCTGGCAATGGCCACGATGAACATCTGTTTACCAGCCCCGTCCTGGAATTGGGTCCCAACCATGGGACGGGATCGGGTGCAGCGCCTGCCCATCTCCCCGAGGGCAAGCAGCCAGGGACATGCGGGAGGGCGGGGCTGAGCGGCCACATGTCGCGCCGGGCAGCCCCGCCCCCTCCGAGATTCCTCTCTGTGATCAGGTCGATGGGTGGAGACGCCTGTATAAACACCACTTGCAGTGGGTGTAGGTACATGCATGCTCCTGTGCAACATCCATCTCCACCAACCCACGGAGCAACGGACTCCACTGCTGATTGCTCCGTGGGTGGGTGGTGGGTGGAGATGGGTGTTGCGCAGGAGCACGCACGCACCTACACCCACCACAAGTGGTGTTTATACAGACGCTTCCACCCAGAAAAATGCACCCCACCCACCGCAAGTGGTGTTTACACAGATATCTCCACCCAGCGACAGTGGGTGAAGACATATCATGTTAAAAGGGCCCATGTTGCAGGGCTACAGTATTGCCCTGTACCATGTATAATAAAATGTAACACCCATTTTATCGGTGTTAGAGTGTCTGTGTAAAAAGGGCCTAATAATTTTTTTAAAAAATTATAGTTTCTAAAACAGGTATTACCACTGGCCAGGGTTACACAGTAATGTTCAGGCACTGTAACTAATGTTCATGCCTGCGGTGCATTGTGAAGCATGAAATAGTCATGTATCTGGCCACCATAGCAGGGTGCATGTCAGTACAGTACAGTGGGTTGGATTCCAGACTTTAATATGGAACACAGGCTTTGCAGTATTTATACAGTGGTTTTGTACAAATGGAATTTTATTGCTATGTATGTTTGTTTGTTTTTCTTCAGCATTTATTTGTAACAAAGCTGTTCTTAACCAACTAACACACAAACAAAGCTGAAAAATTAAATATACACACACTTAGTGGTGTTTGTCTATATTAGTCTCTCTGTCTTTTTAAAAGTACTGACTAAAAAGGCTGAGATTTTTTACTCCTCTCATCTCAACACCATTATTGACACACATACCTTTATTCTCCCCTAAGAACAGTCATACACAACACTGTTTGAGCTTGATCACTATTCTGAGGTAATAAACCTTGATTAGGCATGTACACATAACTCCTGCACAATACAGGAGTATTGTGTATAGTATTGTGTACAGGAGTAGAGTAAGACACAATAACAACTAAACAATTACAATTAAAACAGGGTGGAGTAGACCAAGTTGACCCAAGCTATCCACTGTCCATTACCATGCCAAATTCAGAGAAGCATTTACACAAAGATAACCAAAACATCCTGTGCATACTCCGGTAGTTATTGCAGGTTAAAAGAATGCTGTCCCAACATAATGAGCCTCTCTGAACAAGCCCTTTGAACACGCAAAATCTTCCATTCCTGGCACTCAATGCGACTTCAGTCTAAAGGCCTCAGATCATGACTAACATCAACCTCAGAGTTCAATCAGCTTGAAGGTCCCTTCTGGAAGTGTGCACCAGGAACCCATGTCATTATTCATTTTTGTTTTTTGTTTTTGTTATTTAAATCTTTAGTTTTCATTTTCGTTTTCGTTTTTTATTTCCATTGGTTTCAGCTGTAACATTTATGTTTGGCATTATTGTTGGATGAAACTTGAATAGATTGTACATCCAATGAAGGCATTTTGTGTGCCAATTTTCAGAAAGATTGAATAAAGGAACGCTATTTTATAAGCAGCTGAATTATGTTATTTTGCAAAAATCTGCATATACATTTCTGGCTGTAACTTCTTTGTCTCCAATCTAATGTGGATAAAACTTGACAAGAGTATACTCCACCCACCCCCAGTTTTACTATCTATGCCAATTTTCAGAAGCATTGGATAAAGGGTCCTAGTGGTGTAAGCAATTATCTTATACAGCCCTTATACAGGAATACATGTGTATTCCTGGCTGTAACAACTTTGTAGTCCAATAACTGTACATTAAATTTGGCAGGGCTGTATCTCACACCTTCAGGATCATCCCTGACAAATATCGGAAAGATGTGATAAAGGGTCCCAATTTTATATGCCTGCACAGCATATGCAGAGAAGGAGCCTGTGCCAGGGATCTCTTACATGTCACTGTGGTATAAGATCGGTTTGTGATGCCAATTGGCCAGCAGAAATGTCAACTAAATATCCTCATTCTGTGCTGTGACCATCCCAACATCTCTTCCCCACTTGTTACTGGGAAGTTGGAAGCATCTGTTTAGGAAAGAGCCCATAGAGAGTCCCTTATGTCCTCTGTCACAGTGCTGCAGGATGTGATTGTGATTCGTAATTGGCCAGCCTGTATGTATAAACCATGCCTCCTGATTGCTGGGATGCTCTCCCCAAAGTCCCAGTTATGTCCCTTCTGTGTCCACCTCAGGGCTGCCTACTATGGCCTTTTTCATTTAGACACTCTAACACTGATAAAATGGATGTTACATTTTATTATACATGTTTCAGGGTTGCTGCAGGTGTGCTCTATGGGTGCCCTGAAGCATGTATAATAAATGTTATCAGTGTTAGCATGTCTGTGTGAAAAGGGCCTATGACCACCTCGAAGCCACCACTGATTGGTCCTATAAAGCTGGAAGCACGCGGTAATTGCCAGTGAATGTGTCTGTCAGTTTGTTGGGTTGCTCCTACATCCACCCTCCCCCTGCCATGCTATTTTTGATATTTGGCATTCATACTGCCCTCTGTTGGGGGTACAATATTCCTAAGCTTCATCAGAATTGGATAAGAAACATAAACGTTATAATGGGAAATGTGTTTTTCAGTGTTTTCCCATTATTTTACATAACGAAAATGTAAATTAGTTTTTGTTTTCATTATTATTATTTTTGTTTTCTTTATTACAATAACAAAAACATTTTGTTTTCATTATCATAATTACGAAAATGAATTGCACACCCTTAGGACTCCCTTCAGAGTAACTCATCACTTCTCCTTCCATGGACAGAGGGATCTCTATAATTTCCTGCAGAAGGGTTGGCATCCTCCTTTGCATTTGGCACATCATGCTTTATTTTCTGCTGTTTCAGTGCCCTAGATTATTACTCACACACCATGTAAGTGCCATATTAAGCTAAAATATCATCAGGTTAACGTCAAAATCTGAACAAATGGTTAGTACCCTCCCAAGCCCCCAAAATTCTTCCCTTCAGTTCTTTCCAAATCACCCATTTAAGTTGGCCAGTCCATATAGCCCTTTTCGATAATCACCGTAGCCACCTTTATCCTTTGGCCTTTCTCCAAGGCTTCCCAATCACCCTTTTATCAGGTTTAGGCCATTTGACCCTCCTCAAGGCTCCTCTGTCACCATTAGATAAGGGTCTCTTGCTGATTATTCACCAGTGTTCTTGCCCCTCTCCCTCTTAGTCATCCCATATGAGCCACAGCTCTTTCCCAGGCAATAATCTAGTAGACTACTGTGCAAAGAGTACCACAAGGCCTTCCCTAGTTGCTAATCTTTGCCTTGAGAGATCCTGCCTTTTACTTCCTGTCTTATGAAAAGGTGTGACCTAAACACACCCTATTTCTTTATATTTATTGAAAGCTGCTTTGGCCTTTCCTAGGCAGCAGAAATGAGAATGCATCTTTGCCTCCCTCAAGGATTTTAAACTCCAGTTCACATGAAGGAACAAGCAAGGCTCCCTGTCAGTCCAGAGGCAATGTCTTTACCCAGTGGCACAGTTTCCCTGCCTTCGACAGAATCGTGGGTATTGTTTGTCCACCTTACCCTCAACAAGGAGCAGGAAAATAGAATTTGATAACCAATCTAGGTTTCTGCCTGATGTATCTGCCTTTTCACTGGCTCATGTATACTTGTGTGATTTTTGCTATCTGAAAACTGCCATGGGTTGCTGTGCCTTCAAGGTAGTAATAATATATCTTGTAGTCGTGCATTGGCTATTGTATCGCATAACGTGAAATTCCATTTAACTAAGTAGATTTGGGGAAAGAGAGGGCGTTGCACATTGTAAGTTTGTTCCTGATGGTTTTAAAACAAACAAACAGGTTAAAAACTGGATTTCTGGGGAAATTGGAAATCCTGAAAATATATTTCCTGGATTGGAGTTAAGGGTGGCTTGGCCATTCTCCCACTTTGAAAAAACAAGAAAATTCAGACTGCTGTATTGTCACTGGCATTTTCCAGAGACTGAATCATATGCTGATCTTAACATACCAACATGGGGAAAAATGAGGTATTGAAAAATGTTCTTTTATACCCATCTATGTACACTCTTGGTCCCCTTTAGTTTTATTCTAGTACCCTGGTTTCATTTTTAAATGGGGATTATTTGTGCATACAGATTCCCCTACTTAGGTATCTCTCTTCTGGGAAAGTTATATTTGGGTGGAACCAGGAGATAGAAACAAGCTGTTCTGGAATAAAGGAAATAAAGAAAGAAACTCAGTTTGAAAGATGAACATATGTCAGTGCAGTCAGGTTTCCTTCTCCAACTCTGCCCTGTGCAAGAAGTATTTCAATGACACATAGCTTCAGTCCTCCTTTTCCCTTTATATTCTTCTGCTCTCATTCCAAAAACTATTCTCTTTACTTTTCCTACTTTTGCCCAACCTGGATCTTTTCCTTTTGCAGTTTCATCTGCATAAACGTCAGACTTTTTATATATTTTTTTCAAACTTTTTGACCTTTAAATTTTATTCCCAGAGGCAACTGTGATTATTCTACTATAAGATCATTTTACTTCTGAGATGCTTCAGTTTGAAAGCAATCCATTGTCAGGTCGTTCCCATATCTGATTATTCTAGTCCCCTAGTGTTATGCTTTCACACCACTTACAGTCGGTTACCTATCATTCCAGTTTCAGTCACTTTCATTCCCTTGTTTCTTTAACTTCATAACATTCCAGTCCCCTCTCTTTCCATTTTTTTTTTATTCTTGCATTGTCCTGTTTGATGATACTTCTGTATTTACATTGGAGGCTCAATCTTTTCCAAGAGGCCCCTATGATGCAGATCGCTTGTTCATTGTATGAGACTTCTTACAGAGTATTAAAAATAAACAGAGGGAACACTTCCATTAACAAAGGTGCACCAAGACCTATTAAGCACTTGAAAATAATTTAATTGGGCCAAAGGAAGGTATTAGCAGCATAATATCTTGGAATTCTCCCACTCATCAGAACTGTTTTTCCTGATTATACAATACCATTATTTCAATAATGACTATTGAAAATGTTTGCCCACTCTTTTTCCCATCAGAAAGTTGAGGAAATAAGTCTGAATGAAGTCTTCTATATATTGTTTGATTTACTGATGGTTGTAGTTTAAAATAGTAAGAGTACAGCTTAAAGAATTCATAAGATCCTAAACTTTGAAGTGACCTTTTGTATCAGCATATTAAAATGTAGACTCTCTCTGTGCAGGTGAGCATGTCGGATTGTAGTGGCTCTGTCTACCAATGCAAAGCATTTGAAGTGTCAAGCAAATCAAGCAAACTGTAATGTTTCACCTTCTTGATTTTGTATCATTTAAATGTGTAAGATTGTTGCTGATGTTTTGAACCATGTAACAGAAAGGTCTTTGGGGCAGGAACTATTTGTATAAAACCAAGCACATATGGGCAATAATAGCAAATAACAATCGTGTTTTGATCAGTAAAGTATTTTCCTCCTACACTTGATAGTATTTTAATTTTTTTACCCTATAACTTTTTGTATTACTTTCTTTCCATTTCACATCTATCATCGAATACTCTTCAGATATCTGATCTTTCTAGTTTCATATGCTGTTGTACTTCACAATCACTTCAGTGCTTTTTCATTTCCTCTCTAGTTGTTTAAATGTTACATGTCTTTCTTTGATTCAGCAGCTGCTGTGCCTGTTTTATACTACTTCAAACCCATTGGTTGCATTTTCACCATTGTACTAAAATATAATCCTGCCACCCCAGATGGCTACAAAGACAATGCAAAGTGTATCAAATATTAGTAGGAACATGACTCTCTTCAGAGATGGATATAACCCCTTTTGGGGTCCTGACACACAGTTTGAGAATCTCTCCTCTAAGTGGTCCTGCAGGATCCGTATGGAAGCAAAGTAACATAGGGGCTTTGCTGGAAATTTTGTGTCACTTCTGTTTAGACTTTACACATTTGGGCATGCTTTTTGTGCATTTAATCTAACAGCTCCATATACATAAATACTACATATTAATCTCAAATATGTACATTTTACATTTAAAAATATAGCTGCAATCCAGAAATCATTGACTTGCAAGTAGTTCCACTGAGGCTAATGTAAATGTAAGTGATTTCAGGACTGCAATCTGCATCTAGAAATGTACATATATAGAGAGAATCTTTCAACCTACAGTTTTGCGGAGGGTAGACGGACTGAATACACATGACCCTTGCTTTGAGTAGAGCAGGGCTCTAGTTTATTAACAAACAATATAACACACCATGGGCATTGCTTCTCAATACCCTCAGCTATCCCAGCGCCTTATACTTCACCCCCTTTGGGGTATCTGAAGTGGCAAGCAAGTCTGACCCCAGGAACCATGCCCACTTCAGCACGCCTGCCCTGGTCAGTCAGCTCCCGCATCTGTAATACTGGCAGGGCTACAAGCTTAGCCTTACTCACAATAGGCCTGTGATTCACCCCACTGGGTCAGGTGACCAGAAGGGGCATCAATTATGGAGGGGGTTCCCACCCATCAGCCGGGCAGCCCTATAAGCCAGCCCCCTACCTGCCCCCCAGCATCAAGGTAGCAAGAACCCCCGCCGGGAAAGCATAAGGCTGCCGCTAACCCCTTCATGGCCATCAAATGGATGCCTTACCCTAGTCCTTACCCAAACCCTCCTCATTGGATAGCTGAGCAGGATACCACAAACCACAGCCCCAAAAACTGAACAGGTAATTATAACCAGATCACTGCACAATTAACCAGTACATCCTCAGCAGGAGCCCTACACATACCACTAGGAGGAAGGCAAGGCATAAAATCCTCCCCAACCATGCCTATATGTCAGGGTAGGAAAAATTCCTTCCCAGGCCTTAAAAAGGTGACTAGCAAAGCCTGTAGCAGAACTGTGGAGAACCCCTTTACAGTAATGAGCACCATATCTTGCCTTAAGGGAAGGAGGGCAGGTGCTGCGCTCAAACACTGCTCCAGCCCCAACTGCAATCTTGGACCTCAGAGCAGGGATTAGGGCCAACCCCTGTAACCACATGACTCAGCAAGCCCAGGAAAGGACTCCGGCAGCCACAACAGCTGCCTCCTTTAGGCAGGAAGGGAGGTAGGTGAATTTGTCACTCTTTCACCACCCCCGCAAACCCTCTCCCTCTTTAATGTGGGCGGTCCAATTGTCTTTTTAAATTGAATTTAGAACACAGAAGTTTCTTTTCGTATAGTTTATAAGATTATTAAAACTCAAGTTAGTGCTAGTAAACTAGCATGCATTTCTCACAAGACCAGCATATAAATATATCGGTGTTGTCAGGCTTATGGAAGTTTAAATGTCCGCCTTTGGGGCTAGAGTAAACTTTAATATTATGAGCCCATATTTTTTAAAATGGCCTCTGTTTTTCTATATTGATATAATGCTGGGGCCCAAATGAAAATCTAGGCAATTTTGCTTTGAAAGCATAATTACTTTATTTTTCCAAAACGTAACTATTGCAGCAGTCATAAATATTAAAATGTTAGGGAAAACTGAATATACAATTTAAAAATTTTAATGACCAATATTTCAAACTCTTGGGCTGCAATTCACCACCCACTTAGCCCACATGCTCCAATGAGGCTTCTCTGGAATAAGAGGTTTTTGGATTCTGTCTTGGATTGCAAATACACGATACAAACACTCCTCTGCTAAGTCTACCAATTTCCAGCCCATGTTGACCTCTTCAGTTATTATATTTCAAGTAACATTGCTTACTGATATATCAGTAATAATTTGAAAGGAGCACTATACTTATATTGAAAACATCATTGCTATTGCAAAATTATTGTAACAATCCAGGTTTTCCAAAGAACGGATGCACTTGAGACAGTAAAATTTGGTTACGGTATATATGCTTTAGTAGCTATATTTTGTTCTTCGATATAGTGACATCATTTTACAAAGAATATGTAGTAATGCACAATGTATTGTGCCATAGTATTTCATTCATGGTATTTAAACAAACACTTCTCTAGTTGACATCATGGTAAACTCTTACAGAACTGTTGAAATAATAATGGCTTGTGTGCTTTGCTCTCCAAATCTAAATCTTTTGGTCAGTTGACACCCTTTCAATAGGGGCATTTTCTTATTATTGCTTTCCCCACTAAATGATAGGCTGAGATTTTCTGAGTTCATTTACTTTGTGATTCTTAATAGCGGTCATAGCTGAATATCTTTAAGCAACTTTAAGTTGGAACCAAGCTTGATCCAGTTGAACATTATACATTGGGACTGATCCCGTAACTACTTTTGCACTGTGAGAAAGGTGCGTGCACGCAAATATTGCGCAGGTGTTAGAGCAACTGTTGCGCACCACATACACAACCTACGCACCACCTGTGCAACATGCGCAGGCTGTGTGCGTGGTGTACAACAGTTGTGCTAACACCTGTGCAATATTTGCACACAAATACCTGGCTCACAGCGCATAAGCATTTACTGGATCCAGCCTCCTTGAGTATAAGAATCCACTGAAAAGATAGGTTGTGTCCGAGGCAGAATTTTGGCCAGTCCTGCACAGATTCACTCAGGAAAGTGTAACAGAGCCTTCCTTATGCCACACAAGTGTACCCCACCTCATCCGACTCCTGTTTTGGAGCACAGGCACTAATGCTCATCAGCATTGCTGTTGGTTTCTAACGGTCTGGAAAATGACTGGCTCAGGTCATTACTCGTTTCTCAAAAACGTCTTCATCTCCATTACACAGATATGAAAGAAAAAATAGCTGGGGGAGCTGGTTTGCCTACATCTAGACATGGAGCTTTTTCAAGGTCCTGTTTAAAATGTGTGAGTTCCTTAATGCCACCAGCATGCAGAACACTAGACCCTGTCTCAGTTTCATGTTCTAATGTTGGGCTAGAAGAAGAGGACCACAGCTGTGCCAACTGCCAGCTTTAACTTTGGATTTGCAGGAGAGCTGAAAAAATTACCCACAAAAACAGGTATACCCGTTGAATTTCCAGTACCTGAATCAAACTGAATATTTCAGGTATTCCTTGGTACCCAAACTGGTTTTCAATTGGGTACCTGAAATACTAACAATTGTATACCGAAATACTGATTTTGTCCCAGATTTCATCCCGGATTTGGGGATTTTTCAGATAATTACAGTATTTCAGTATACCGGCTCATGGTACTTCAGTATTTTGAGTACTTGAATGGTATTCAGGCTCCGATTCAGATACTCAAAACAGTACCCAAAAATGCAGATATTACCCATGGGTACCAAATTAGATACCCAATTCAGCTCTAATTCACAGGCATCATTTGCAGTGTTGGTTGGTGTCATAATCTCACTGTTATATTACCCCATTGGTTCAAGGTGGTATTGGGTGGTTTTGTGGAGAGTTGGGGTCTGTACTAGTTTTAATGCTTTTATGGCTTGTGAGCCACCCTGAGCCTCTGAAAAGGACAGCATATAAATTTAAATAAATAAATGCATAAACATTATCCCTACCCTGCAGATCTCTCTAGCACTACGTGGACTCTTTTAAAATGCCAATGTGGAAAGGTATTGCAGACTGAGACTCAGCAAAAATGGTCCATTTGCTGGAAGTGATGCAGACACTGACTACAGCAAATGATGCTGTAATATCTCTACATCTGTGTATATCTATATGTAAATACACCGTGTGTACATTATGTAATAGAAGACTACATAGTGTAAATTGCATTATGAACAGAACAATGCATAGTGCATTAAATAGCTAAATATCAAACCTATTTAAAGTGCGTATAAAACAATCAGATTTCTTTAAAAAACAAAAAACCAACTGTTCCTGCCTCTCTAATTACTAACACATCCGTTTCTCCTCATCTTGGCATCAGCCTCTTTGTGTGCACTGCCTCCTCCCACTGTATTGACTTTCTCTAGTCACGTTTTCTTTTGGATTGAATATAATCTGTATCCTGACCCCTCAATTCTAGTCAAATTGCTCTAAGGTCAGTGTTACTTCTATTCTGGTCAGTAAGCTGATCTCTTGTTTCTCCTAATCGTCCTCCTTTTCCCTGGGCTCTTGTGATTCTGGTGCAGATCTGCTTCTGCTTTCAGTTTCAGCAAACCCTCCCTTCTTACACCCTCAGTGCTGGGTTATGTATCTCATTGCTCCTGTCCCATACCTTTGTAGAACCGAACAGACCTGCCTTCATCTCTGATTTCTTTCCCACCTACTTCTTCTAAAGCTCCTTTTACTTAATCCAACCCCTTGTGTCTTACCACTTAGGATTTCCTTCTCCACAGTCATCTTCATGCCTTCCTCTATGCCGACCTATATCCTTGAAACCCTCCCTGCATGAAGTGATGCTCATTCACTGTGTTTCTCAAAACACACTTCTGCCTATACTTTTTGAATGTGTGTGCCCTCCAATCCAATTCATCTCTCCATGAGATGACTATTCAGGATGTGTCTTCCATGCATGCATAGTCTAGATCCCTCTGGAAACTGAAGTGGACTGGAAAGGCTGCAGGTGCAGCATAGCAAAATACCAGGACAGAATAGCAGTTGCTAAATCCTTCCCTACCAGTCTCTCATCCATTCTGCTGCAGAGGAGATGAAAAGAGCCCTACCACCACTGGCAATTCAACATACAAGAAAATTCCTTCACAGCTCCTTAGCAACTGACCAGCATAACCTGCAGCTGGTGCTCTTAAACCTTGACCAAAGATACCTACCGACCGCTCCGTGGACTGACCAGGAAGGCTGCAAGCATATAAATACTACAGCTTCCCTAGCTCAATGCTATGAAAATGGCAGCCACCCAACCTACACTGATGATTTAAAACCCAGAGGTCTGGTGCAGTCTCAAAAGTCTTCTGCCCTGCTCAACAATTACCATAACTTTTGCAGTGACAAAAGTTAATTTTGTTTATTTCAGTTTTGTTCCCAATGATCTTCATCCTGAGTGAGCATCAGATTGCAAGAGCTTTGATCTTCATTCTCCCCTTTCCAAGATCAGCTATGTTCAATCAATATAAAATATTCCATATTACAATTCTTCACTTTGTATTTATACATTCTGTAGCTGAAAATCAGTCAATGCAGGCAAGAAGTACCTTTTATTTTATTTTTTTGCTTACCTTTAATTATTTTTTTTGCCAGTTTGAAAAAAAACTGAATTCCAAGAAGTCAGTAGGTGCTGATATTGATGAGACTGCAAAACTAAATAATGTCAATGTAGGAGCTCTTCTGGGGTATAGATCACATACCTATAGGTTCCAATGTGTGGTGGTAGTGACAACTAGAAGTGTGGAGCTGAAGAGCCCATAGGGCAGTTGGTATATTGGGGGCCATTTGCATGCCCATAGCTGTCCATGTAGTTTGCACATAGTGTTTGTTATTGAAAGTGAAGCTTCTGTATGTCAGGATGAAGTGAATGACCTCACCATTGTACTTGGGGTGGATTTCTAAGGCTTCTCCGCTCTTTTGGAGGTATTTGAAACAGGCTGCAATAACATCAGCATGAGTAATCTTGATATACAGAGAGGTTACATCCATGGTCATAAGAATGGTATTCTGGGAGAGGTTTATTATGTTGCAGAGACTTTGAAGAAAGTCATTGGCATATTGAATGAAAGTGGCCCTTTGTGTGGCAAGGGTGTGACTCATGGTTTCTTTGAGTTCTGATATTCCTTCAGTGATACCACATTCACACCTTATGGTGACATGGCGGCAGCACACCCACAAGGAGAAAACGCGGCAGGGGAAGGAGTCGGAGGCCATCACAATGTCTGGTGCAAACAGGGTTTTGCTGCGACAATACTCGCGAATGACAGGAATGGATTTTGAACTCTGTCATTTGCGAGTATTGTCATGACAAAACCGCATTTGCACTGGAAGTTGTGATGGCCTCTGCCCCCTTCCCCCACTGCATCTTCTCCTCACGGGAGTGTCACTGCTGCACCGCCTTAAGGTGTGAATGTGGTACTGTGCTGTATACAGATACAATGGTCTGCCTGGGTTTCTCAGTTTATGTATCTTGGGAAGTATGTAGAAAGTAGAGCTGAGGCAAGAATCACTGTTCTCATACCATCAGGAAATTCCTAACTTTCAGGAGCACATGTAACTATTAATCATCATTTCCTCACTATCCACCAAACTCATGCTTCCACTGTTGTTGAAATCAGTGCCTGTGATTGTCCACCATTTTTCAGTATTTTTCTGTAATTTTCAGTATTTTTGGTAATTTGGGGTATTTCCCCCCAATTATTTCTCAATATTTTCATCAGTTTCCACCATTTACAACAGTTTCCGGCAACAGAATGAAGAAAACAAGGACTAGCCCTTGAAATACACCAATCAAAATACAGTTTACAAGGGGCCAAAACAAGGACCAATAAGGGAAATTATGGCTGCTTTTACATGGACGCCCCCCCCCCCGGGTGTGCAGGAGGGTGTTCTGTCAGTGGAGGTGTCCATGTAAACGGCAGTGGGTGGGGGGATGGGTGTACGGTTAGTGTTCGCCCATGTGAACACCACGGACGATGGGTGGGTGGGTGTGCGTGCTCCCACGCAACACCCACCTCCACCCATCACCCACCCATGGAGCCCTCCAGAAAACTAGAGGAGGTCCCATGGGTGGAGGTGTGTGTCCATCTGTGTAAAGGGACACGCGCCCATCTCCACCCACTGTGCCAGATCACCCATTCCCCACCCACCCGTCCCTGTAAAAATGATCTATGAAAGTTGCATAGTGAACTTGCGATTGTACACAAACAAACATAAGCAGAATGTGAGGAAAGTGACATGGTGTGTTACTGCTCCTACTGAGGAAGAATTACCATAATGAGTGAACCATCCCATCCATTCAGTCAGTCAGTCTCTACCCTGCCCTTCCCACAAAGGCTCAGGGTGGCTCACAAAAATATAAAAACATAAAACATATATAAACATATATAACATATAAAAATTTCTTTAAAATCCTAACACCCCCTCCCCCCTCCCACACACAACCCTCTCCCAGCCCACCAAATGCCTGGCGAAACCAGAAAGGTGAGTAGGCTCAAACTTAGGCAAATCTCCCAGGGGAGAGAGTTCCATAGTTGTGGAGCAGCTACCAAGAGCGCCTTTCTGCTTGCTCGTGTTGTACGAACCTCACGGGCAGTTGATACTTGCAAGAGGGCACCCTTGACTGATCTCAGAGGTCACAATGGAACGTAAGGGAAGAGCTGCTCTTTCAGATACCTGGGGCCCAAGCTGTTTAGGGCTTTAAAGGTCAAAACCAGCACAATGGCATTAACCAAACATGAACTAGTGAAAATAGTGAAAAAGCTTGTAGGTTTCCTCATTGCATGAGCACAAGTGAATGGTCCATTTCTGATGGGAACAGCTTTTGCTGCAGTTACTTAATTCAGCACTAGTAGAAAAGTCTCTAGGGTGGGTTTGGTGGAAATGAGGTTGAAGAGATTCTCCAGGAAATTTATGGGGAGAGCTTTGATAATCTCTTTGGCCACTTTTAGACAAAACGCTTAGAAGCGCCTCTGGAGCCCCGCATTCAAGAACAAAGCTACATGGGGAATGTTTACATGCTCCCCACTCTACTGGAAGTGACATGCCACCCGTGGGGACGTGGGGTTTGAACCTGCAAAGTGAGGCTTTCAGAACATGCCTCTTCAAAGCTTCGTATCTCCACTGCTGCCACTGCTGCCAAGAACAGGCAACACATCACTTCCGGTAGTGCGGGGATGTGCAAACACCTCCCACGTGACCTTTCCCTTAAGGCACAGCTTCAGAGGCGCTTCAGAGGCACTTCTTTTGCACCTTGTGTAAAAGTGGCCTTTGCGTTCAAGAATAAATTGTAATGTCAGATCCTCTTTGAATTCCTGGTATAATTGTAGTCTGAATGTTGTCTAGTGGTTTAAGAAATGTAGATATAGTCATCTAGGCTTAGGACTATGATAGAACTCCCTTTATCTGCTGATTTGATGACAATCTGGTGGATGGATTTTAAGGACTGGATAGCCTCTCTTCACTGTGATGGATGCTTCGTTTGTTCAGGATATCAAATACTGTCTTTTCAAAAACCATTGTTCTGGTACACGTACTCAGTGCACACGGACCTTGGATCACTCCCATATACAACATTTTGTAGTGCCATAACAGGTTTTGCGTTACATCATTTTCTTAGCAATCATCCACTTTGTTTTTAAATCCTCTTAAAACTGGATAGATGCCATCTGGCTATGAGGACTTACTGCAATTTAAGCTGATCAGTTTGTTATTATACCTAATTTTTGACACTTCAGTGGCAGTGCCTCATATTTATTACATGCAATAAATCCTGGGAAAGGTATGTCCATAGCATCTTAAATAAATTATCTTGACTTTGCAATATCCTTATCCTTCTTGTTCGTGGTGTTTACTATCTTGTAATCTATACAACCTCTAAGGGTGAAAATAAATGAGAGGATAGTCCACATTAGTACCCAAAACAGATGGGTGTTTGCCTGCCTGTCTATTAGGTGTTTGCCAGATGTTAGCCCGCAACTCCCACTCACAGCGTCACCCAGGAACATACGGGTCTCTCATGTGGGGCCACGTCTTGTTAATTAGGTTGTGTGCAGCCTCGCCTGCATCCAGGTCTGCCAGCACCACAAGGTCACTTTTAGTGCACTCTCTTAACTGAGAGGCAGCTGCTGCTCTCTCAGCTGACAGGAGACTGCGAGAGTAGGGCGCAAAGTAGGGTGTGTAGAAAGGACCTTCCCCAGAGGATCTGTGCCCACTCTCCTCTCTCCGTTTGAGAAAGGAACCGAGGGGATCGAGAGAGGGGCATGGCTCCTCTGGAGGATCCACATGGTTCCTCTGCTCCCCTCAGTTCATTTCCCAAGCAGAGAGAGTAGTGTGGGTTCAGATCCTCTGGGGAAGGTCCTTCCTGCTCCCCCGCTCTCTCCTTTTGCAGCCGCCTCTCATTTGGGAGAACATGTGAGTGCTGCTTCTAATGGAAAGTGGGGGTCAGCCAGGGAAGAAACTTTCTCTGGATGTGACTCCCCCCCCCCCCCCCCCCCCCCGTTTCCATCAGAGCTAGGGCTGGGGAGAAGGAAAACGCTGAGTGGCGCCACTGGTGGTGGCTCCTGCCAGCACATGAAATGTGTGTAGGGGGCTGCCTGTTGTTAGCTTTACATGCGGGGGCTGCACAGACAGAATACGGACTCCAGCGGCCTATTGTCTCATTTATAAATACCTTAACATTGTTGCACATTCCTGTTTCTGGAAAGAAATTTCATCTTATCCTTCTTCATGTCATTTCTCTTCTTCAGGTTTCCCCTAAGCACTTTTTTTTTCCAACATTTTTGTAGCCGCTGACACTGTCGTTTTCTTCATTCTTTTTCATCTTTCAAAAGCCTTGCCTGGCCAAATAAATAGGTCTTATGTTACATTGCCTCTGGAAAAGACCACAGTCCTCATGCCACTTACGTCAGAATAGTCCCGTGGAAATCAGTGATTCTACTCTGGAATGGGTGGTCTGCTGCCTTAAAATCTGGAAAGTGCCTTCTACATAAGGCAAAGTAGAAAATATTTTATTTTTGACTATTTTGAAATTATTGTTATCTATTGAATAAGTTTATAAGTGAAACTACTAAACTGCAGATGAATCATCATACTGAAATAGAAAGTCTGAATATTCACTACTATCTATATCTACTGAAAAGGGAGACTGTCTTCCTTACGATCTTGAAAGGTAAAGTAGCAAGTCCTGTCTCTTAAGATTTCTAGTATTTAGATATCTTCTTCAACCTTTGTTCCTCCATTTCAGTCACTTCACATTGCTTGTGTCATTGGCTGCTTCTACACAAACATAATTCCAGCATGACATCCCAGGATTGTCTATCTGAGGTAACTGTCTACATGAACATTAATTTGCCAGAATAAAGCACTATTCCAGAGTGGCAGTGGAGATGCTTATATCAGTATAAGAGCCACAAGGAGGACTGTATCAATCCCATGGTGCAGCACAGTTGAATTTCAGCATCTTGGGAAACTCCAAAAAAGAGGAGAATGCCTCAGCTAGAGCATCAGGCCTGTCATTAATTGTCCAGGATGTAAATTTCCAGAGGGCATTCTGTATTTGTGTAGAAAGCTGAGACAAACAGGGCAGTTCCAAAGGGAACTAGATTCTGCCTCACAGACAGAATTTCAGCACCTTCTTCTGCTCTGATTCCTGGGAATATAACAGATCGGTGGGGATGCCAGTCCCCTTGGAGATAGTGGACATGTCTTCATTTCCATCTGCTCTCCTTCTCTGTCCCTGTACAATCTGAGTGTTTGGTGAGAGACCATAAAGAGAGAGGGCAGTATCCTCTAGTCCTGGGTGCCTCTTCTGGCTGCTGTGTGAGCAGCTGTGAGCTCCTCTTCTCCCAGCATCCTTGCTGTGCCTATATCACTTGCTGGCATGGGTCCCAGAAACGGATGGGTGTGATGGATTTCCTCTGATGCAGGTAGAGTAGATTAGGAGGCAGCATGGGTTGTGTTTTGTCACAGCCTTCTCTGTTGTAAATCCCTGCTTGTGACATTTTGCCACCAGAGACTGCAGAATTACCATAGAGACATTGGATAGAGTGGGGAGGTAAACTCTACCTGCAATTGTCTGAGGTGGGGAGAGGCTTCAGTACGGCATTAGCTTCTGCACAAGCACAAATCTGGTATTATATTAGTCCAGACTAAATAAAACCTAGAAAATAAGGTTTTATCATTCCGGGGGGTGGGGAAACAGAATTTGGATTTATGAATCCCCGAAGATCTGTCCACACAGACACTTAATTCCGGTATTAGAGGCGTTTATTCCAGGGAAATGCTTACGTAGAAACAGCCATTATTTTTGTTAGAGTAACTGTTTCACCTTATGGTCCCTTTAATTCAAATATTCAGTGAATAGCATCAGCACTTATACTGATCCTTTCTGCCTATTGTCAGTGCCAGAATCCCACACTCTGTACTTAGTTGTTCTTCTGACTTTCTTAGCTTTAACACAGTGTTTCCATTTGCTAAAGGTAGGTGGAAGCTAACATGCAGCAAGGCAGTAGGAGCATCTGTACATCTGCACAGTAAGTGGATGTTAGAGTCTGCATAAAGCTAGTGAAGTTCTGCTTGGTACACTATAGTAGGCACAACTCCTTAACTCGGGGTGCTTACAAACGAAACGTTGGCCCACTTTGTCAGTTTTCCCTGCTTTGGCACGGAGGCCACTGTCGCATTTGAAAGTGGCCACATTCCGGCCACCAGATGTTGGCACAGGATAGATCCTGACCGTGGTGGGGCCTAGCCCAGGCTGGGACTCAGGGAAATCCCCAGGTCACAGCCAAGGCTAGTCCCCACAATGGTTGAGATCCAGCTGCTGGACACGGCGTAAAGTGGGCTTTCATGTCTGAAAGCCCATTTTACTCACCGTGCTCCAGAGTGGCAGGGCAGGAAGGCACCATGGCAGCCATCATTGGGCACCATGGCTGCCTGTTGTGGGGGGGTGGGGGGGTGTCAGGCCATTGCATGCAGTGCAGGGGCAGGCAGACCCACTGTCTCATTTGTGTGGCAGCTAGGCCGATTCCAGACCAGAGTGACAGCTGTTACCACCGTGTAGGTAAATCCGTGGTGACTGGGGGAGCTACCATGTTTGAAAGCACCCTCTGCCAGGATAAAAGGGGCATGGGAGTGGCTTTTTAGGGAGAAAAGAATTGGAGGAAAAATCTTCAGTGAGGAAGTCTTAATTTTATGTTTTACAGTTGTTTTCACATTAACAATAAAATCAAATCCCCAGAAAGAGTGAATGTTTAGGACACTGTCTGGCTGGACTAACAAAAACCAGTCGGTTAGGGTCTTGCCTCTGCAAACGTCTTTTTGTGGCAATTAGCAGGAGAGATATATAAACGAATAACCAGTCGTACTTAGCTTGGTGCTGGAACCTTGCAGTACCCATATATATTCTGTGTGGAGTTTGGTAGACATTGTGTTAATGTTTTGCATTCCAGCATGAATTTTTACATTTATTGCTAACAAGCAAGTTGAGACTAGGTGGTTCAAACTCCAGCCTCTCATGATATGATATATTGAACTTTTAATGCTATTGGACTATAATGCCAAAACATGTTAGATGTCACGTTTGCCCCTATAATGTCCCTAAAATAGAATATTGTCTTGGTTCTTTGTCTGGTGTGTTTAGAATACGGCAGGTCCCAGCCTCAAGAGATGCATAACAAGGTTTTCATATGGACGAGAGCCACAGGACACACATTACACACATCTAGACTTCTGCTTCATGATTGGCTGGCAGAGCAGGTATTCTGTGGTCCTGACTGCTGAAATTCTAATGAGCTGCTGTAATTCAGCAGCTGAGACTTGGGTGTAATAATGACTGTTAAGGCACTCAGTCTTGGGAGCAGTCCTAGCCAAGAGCCACACTTCAACTGTCCAAGAACCACGTATTTATTTATTTGGTGGATTTTCATCCTGCCCTTCCCCGAAGGCTCAGGGAACAGCAAACAACTACATACTTGTGGCTCCCGAGCCACAGTTTTAGCCACCTCTAGAATACAGTATAGCATATATTTCATAGTAACCCTGGCTCTGATTTTTAAACCATATGAGGATTCCTGAGAGTTATTGCAGTGAACCTTCATTTAATCTTTTCTATTTTACTTAATATGTTGCCACAATATTTGTTAATGCCTCATTACCATTGGAGGTGGACAGCAAGGGGTTACTAGAAGATTTGTTTTAGAAAATGTTGCGATTGTTTAGCTAATTCTAAATTGGAAGAGTTTGAAAAACCCTCATTTTGATCCATTTGCCAGCCTCTTATAATCATAACTTACCCCTAAGCCTGTCACACCTAGAAATTTACAAGTTGATTTGAAGAGCATTTTGGTTAAGAGAGCCAAGAGCTGTCATGTTAGAAGAAAAGTAAGCCCCTGTTTCTGTAAAGGAGATAAAGACCGTATCAAGGATAGTAAAGACAGTATCAAATTGTGCAAACTCTCCTTCTCCTCACTTGCTTAACAAACCACAGCCAACAGACAGAGGGCCACTTTCTCTAGTCCTCTAGATACATTTAGCATTGTACACAAACAGAAACAGTCAGAGAATTTAACTGTACACTGGAATCTCTGCTACTGTCTCCTCTCCACCACTCCCTAACCAAGCTCAATCACCCGGCTCCACTGCATCTTCTGCTGGAAGTGTCCTCCAGAACAGAGGAAGGACTGTGTTGGGGACATGTTGGTACAAACAAGGGGCATGTCAGCAGATGAGAGGTGTGGACAGATGAGAGCTGAGACTCAAACTCACTGCTCAGGTGTAGTAGAGAAAAGAGCCCAGAGATTATACCTGCTAGGGGCAACCAAAATATTCTCCTTCCCTTCCACTATATCACACTAAAGGTGAGTAGCACTAAGATAATCTTTATTCCCCGTGCATACCCCTGTGATATCTCCACCTCACCTCCCACAAAACTGGCAACAACCTCAGGAGTTAGACCTTAACTGAACTTAATTGTTCTCTGAGCAATCAAGACTTTGTAGGGCTTGAATACCCAAGCATTCATAGTGATGAAAATATCCCATTCCTGCTAGAACAGACCAGAATACTGCATTCCATTTGTGACCTCCAGCCATGTTTATTGCAGCCTACATCTAGGAATGTTCTCCCACACACACAGAAGCACAATGAAATGTCTCCAACTGATGCAAAATGCAGCAGACTATCTGCTTGGCAACACAAGTCACCATGAACATATGACCCCAATAATCCACTCTTTGCACTGACTTTGCACAGAATGCAGAACCCAGTTCAAAATCTATTTCCTATATTCAAAGACCTCCATGGAGCTTGTTTTAGCTCTTTGAGAAATTTCCTTTCTCTCTGGGTCCATGCTTTTCTTTCTACAACATTGTTCCACGGGAACAATTAAGGTTGCAAATGCAGAAGACAGACTCACAGGAACTGAACTTCAAATATTAGCAAGGACATAAAATCCTACTGCTTCCTGGACTAAGTGCACACCTCCCTTTTTTATTTAGCCCTATCTGGTAGGGGTGTGCATGTCATTTTTGTTATTACAATAACGATAACAAAAATTGGTCATTTTCATTATCATTATTATTGTAATAACAAAAATGACAAATAATAATGAAAATATAAACAAAAACCACTTTTTGTTTTTTGAATAAAGGAAAGAAACTGAAAAATATATTTCTGGCTATAACTTTTTTTATTCTTATTTAATTCTGATTAAACTTGGGGTGATTGTACCCCCACTGGAGGGCGCAATGTGTACCAATCTTCGAAATGATTACGTAAAGGGAACTGATTTTAGAAGCATGTGAAAGTTGTGATTTTAAGAAAAGCTCCATACACATTCATGGCTACAACTTCTTTATCTTCCATCCAATTTTCATGAGTCCTGTACACATTATGTGTCTCCACAATCTTAACATCCCTGCCACTTTTCAGAAAGATTGGATGAAGGGTCCTGATGGTATAAGACATTAACTTGAACATACATCTCCAGCTGTAACATTTGTATATTCCATCCTGTTTACCAAGACATTTGGCAGCAATGTATCACATACCTTTCCTGTCATCTCTGCCAAACTACAGGATAGTTTGATAAAGGAACTCAATTTTATAAGCAATTGACGTTGTCCCCTTGAAGACCATTATTCAGATATAGAGCAGCACAGGTAGTGCCAGTCAGAGGCAGGCACCTGGCATATCAGGGGGAGGGAGGCTGTAGGACGGAGGATGTGGAGCAACCCAAAAGACTGACAGACACATTCACTGGCCAGTTACTGCATGCTTCCATCTTTGCAGGACCAATAAGTAGTGGCTTCAAGTCGGGCTTGGGGGCGGGCATAGAAGGGACATAACTGGGACTTTGAGGATAGCATCCCAACAATCATAAGACATAGTTTACACATCCGGGCTGGCCAAGTATCATCACAATCACATCCTACAGCACTGTGACAGAAGTCATAAGAGAATCTCTATTGGCTCTTTACTAAATAGATGCTTCTGAATTCCCAGTAACAAGTGAGGGAGAGATGTTGGGATGGTCACAGCACAGAATGAGGATATTTGGTTGACATTTTTGATGGTCAGTTGGGATCACAAACTGATCTTATACCACAGTGACACGTAAGATAGTCTTTTTGGAATTTGGTACACTTAATGCCTTCCATTAGAGGTATAATCACTCCAGGTTTCAGTGAAATATAATTAAAAACAAAAATGTTACAGCTGAAAATGTGTTTTCCATCAAAACTAATTGAAAACAAAAACAAAAGCAAACATTTGATATTTATGAAAACGAAAATGACAGATTTAAATTTTAAAAATGAAAAATGAAAACAAATATGAAATGGGTCCCTGGTGCACACCTCTACTATATGGATAATTACTTGACATACACACCCCAAGAAACCACTAAAGCAGGGGTGGCTACATATATTGTGCTTGCAATCCATTTGATCCAGGTTTTAACCTGAGGTGATCTCTACTAGGCTTACAGCTCTAAGGCACCTCAGCAACCTATCTGACTCCTCTTTAGAGGAAGCTCTCTTTGCTGCACTAGAAGTGCTCTCCTGTCCTGTCTACTCTACGG
This sequence comes from Sphenodon punctatus, assembly GCA_003113815.1. NCBI lineage: Eukaryota > Metazoa > Chordata > Lepidosauria > Sphenodontia > Sphenodontidae > Sphenodon > Sphenodon punctatus. The sequence goes on along the minus strand of QEPC01002305.1, from coordinate 1,869,287 downwards.
ATATGCTCTCTGAGGTGCCGATCCAGCTCTTCTCCACAGAGGAGATCTACGAGAGGCTGGTCCCCAATCCCATACAGGAGACTAGCTTGTGATCTACATATAGATTATGATCTACCTCTTCGACTCTGGGTTCTAAAGAAACCAGCTGATAAAGTTTTCCTTCTACAAGCTGGGAAAGTAGCAATATAAGGAGATTTTGTTTCTATTCTTAAGTACTTTGGGAAGGAAAACTTAAGCTACTGCATTGAGAGTTGTAAAAGTACCTTGATAAATGAAAATCTGAGGGAGGGAGGAACATGACATTTGGATTTATGGCAAGGAAAGTAGCATTGAATGGACACTTGAATTATCACTAGACTGCTTCAAACCTAGTGCTCTGCTTCTCCATATATAGTTGTGATGAGTGGAGCATCGTCGTCCATTAAAACCGATTTGTCTTTAAACCTCTGTAGAAAATAAGAATTCTCTCTTTGTTGACACCAGCTAAGTTACATTGAATTAAAAAATCATGTACTGGTTATAGGATCTTCTAGTTTTCTTGGCAGAAACTGCACATGTGTACTAGCATTTAAAAGTTAAATGTCAATTTTGAATATTTTACTGCCACTGCTTTTCATCATTGTATCTGAAATTAGTTGAACAGGTTTATCAGGTTGGTTATGAATAAACGTCAAGGACAGGTTAATTTTACACAAACGCTGAACATTTCTGAAACCTTAGAGGCTACTTCATTTGGTCCTTACTGCCTACATAAGCACGCTCAGAAAATGGTCCCTCAGCTGCTACCCTTTCCTGCCCCCCCATCCCATTATCCTCCTGTTATTTCCAATATAGTTTCCTCCAGAATAATACAAGAGTGTGTGAAGACACTGAATCAAAATATGCCAGGATCCAAAACAGAGCCTGCACCTAGGTTTCTAGAGGGAGATTGGGAGATCTCTAAAGGCAAGTGTGCATTGGAGAGAGCCAGAAACCTCTATAGGGTTGTATGCCAAGAGGTATGACGCTTTCACACGGTACATAATTTTGTGGTTATTTCAATCTCCTGCATGTTCTGCGTATGTTGGAATGGCCTCACCTGTGTGTTTCAGGTGAGACACACTTAGGGGTTTTTCCGTATTCTCAATCCAGCTTTTCCTAGGTTGCGTGTTGAAATATTCGCAAACTGTGAACGTGGGAAAGCATGAAAATATACACATTTGGAAAACGCACCTAATTGTGCATGTGAGAATGGAGAATCGCCTGAATTGGCAGATCAGTCCTCCATCCCCTATTTGTTGCCAGCACAGGAGGGTAGGGTGGTTCTTTATGGATGGGGGGATTTCAGGGGTTGCTGGGGTCCAGCCTGGGCTTTTGTCCTGGGCCACGTTCTAACCCTGCTGGCTGAACCTCCCGGATCCCTGGCTCGCTGGCTGGTCCAGTGGCTTCTCCCTGCTCTGCTGCCGCAAGTCTTGGCAACTCTCCAGCCCAGCAGCTTCTTGTTTATTTCATCCCTGGGCTGTGCTGCTCCCAACTAGCACTGCCTGGGCTCTCCAGTGCTCCCTCCAGAAGCTTCCTGCTGACCTCTGGCTATAAAAATGTGGAAATGGCTATTTGTGCATAAAGAAATATGTGCCTATTATGAGTTATGTGCAGATGTGTAATGTGGGGTGTGGGGGGAGGGTGTAGAATTTAAAAGCACTTTTAAAAATCTGCAGAAGAAAAATAAAGTGTGTTTTGGGGTAATGTGGGAGCACACCTGTAGAGTCTGAGGGAAGTGCCTCTCTCGGCTCTAGAAGGTAAAAGAAGAGGGGTAGCAGTGTGTTGAGGTATGCAAGTGTCACGGGAGAAGGGAGAGGCCAAGGGGGTTATCTAAGACCCGGGGCAGATTCGAGATCCACAACACGCACACACGGCCCCTTATGTACAAGCTCTGGGAAGGCTCCACGACGAAAAATGCCCGTCAGGATAGTGGTGTGGCCTAATGGTTCCAAGGAAACCAGGCCTCTATCATCATTGGGCACAGAGCAGTACAGGAAAGGTATGACCGTGCACCAAACACACCCATTACTTGCGCTGCCCATTCCGCAGGAGGAAGGGAAAGAAGGGTGCATGAGGCACGGAGACAGGGTCCAAGGGCCACAGGGAAGGATAAGGGATCATTTGTTCCAGGATAGAGGGGGGAAGGGGATGACCCCCAGCCGGGGCAGGGGGACTCGCACTCCTCTCGCTCACCCTCAAGCACTCACTCACACGTGCACTTACAATCCAGGGAACTTAGGGGCTAGGGGCACAACAACCAATACACCAGGTCACACAAGGAAAGGGGAACAGGGAAACCAGACTTAGCTTAATCCACATTACGTCAGTCAAGGGCCAGTCTCTCGATGCTCCGATTACCGGCGCTGTGTGTCTCGCAGCGCTGACTTTTCTAGTGTAGACTCCGGCCCCTCCCCCCCCCCGCTGTGCCTGCAGGTGTGCGGAGCGGCGCGGAGGCGCAGGCCCTGTGCATCCCTGGCTGCATGCTTTGAACTACTGCATCGGGGAGGGTTGCCTCGGCAACCCGCCAATGCGGGGAGGCCCCTGGTGTGGCTGCGCCAGTATTCGTGGCCGGTGGCTGCAGTGATGAGCCTGGCATGGAGGGTGGGGGCGTGGCCTTCTGGTGTCCCCCAGTGAGCCGGAGGTGGCCGGCGGGGGGGGCGCGAGCGACCCTTCTGACAGCCAGCTCCTAACTTAGCCGTTGGAATTACTCTTTCCAACTAAAATGATGTTCTTAATATAACTGGATTGTTGAATTGGGCTATGATTCAAGCCTATTTATTCCCAGGCAAATGCCAATCTCAGATAACTGCTATTTTATCAGTTGACTCATCTATACTTTAAGTAAAACCTTTTAATCAATTCAGCACCATCCAGCATGTTCTACTGTGGCCCTCATTCCTCCTACCCATTCCCTTCTCCAGTTTGTTTTATATTTATTTGTTGTGTCTTAATTTAAATTAGACTAGTGGTTCTCATGTGTGGCCATGTGTGTGACTTCATGTGCAGCCACCACAACTGCCATTGGGGACTGATGTGGGCGAGCCAATTGAGGCTGAATCCAGAAAAGACTGAAGTGATGATGGTGGGCCAGTCCCCTGACCTCAGGGGGGTTGGGACACCCATCATTGATGGGATACAACCTCCTCTTGTAATTCAGGTTCACAGTCCTTGGGATGTTCTTGGACACTGAGCTGCTTTTGGAACACCAGGTCACAGCTGTGATTAGGAGTACCTTTCACCAACTCCATCTGGTGAGAAGGCTGCAACTTTTTGTTTTAGATGGGGACCTGGCCACAGTCATCCATGACTTCATTACCTCAAGGTTAGTCTACTGCAGTGCACTCTACATGGGGCAGCCCTTGAAGACTGCTTGGGAGCTGCAACTGGTGCGAGATTGACTCTTGACACAGGTGGGCCACAAAGAGCACATTACACCAGTGGCCCATTGTCTCCACTGACCGCCAATAATATTCTGGGCACAATTCAAGGTGCTGGTTTTGACCTAAAACAGTCTGGGCCTTATATATCTAAAGGAACACCTCTACACTTCTGTGCCTCCATAGCTTCTAAGATTGACTGAGAGTGCTCTTAAAATTACATCATTGCTCCCGGACAGGTCTCTTTAACCCAGGCACACAGAGAGGCATTCTTGGTGACTGTTCCACAGCTTTGGAACTCCCTTCCCTTAGAGGTTCCCCTAAGCCCTAGTATTAGCATCTTCCGGAGTTGGTGTCCCTATCTATTTGGCCAGAAATTTAACAGGCAGGGTTAGGATGTGGGTTTTATGTGTATTTTATGTACATAAGAATTGCCATATTGAGTCATTTAGCCAGTCACCAATCCACAATAGGACACAACCTCCTATTCCATGACTTTTTAATTTCCTCAAGGCTCTTATGAGGGACTTTATCAAACACTTTCTGAAAATCCAGGTACACTATATCAACCGGCTCCCCCTTATCAACATGCTTGTTCACGTCCTCAAAAAATTCCAATAGATTAGTGAGGTACGACTTCACTTTGCTAAATCTATGTTGACTCTTCCCCACTAAGCCATGTTTACCATGGCTTAATGGAAATCTGGGAGGGCAGGGGAGGAGGCTGGGTAGGTGACTTATCAGGGGTGAGCTAGTATCCGGACTGCCCCTGCTCTGATGCTGTCATGGATATGGCCAGAGCTGGCATGGACCCTGGCTGCCAGGGACGACCGAGCTGTGTCCAATGTGTTGCCCCTCAAGCTCGGGGAGGGAAGATTGGAACCTACAAGGAGGGGAGGGTTGTCTTGCTTGTCTGTAATAGGACACACTTCGGTTCTGGAGGGGTGTCCCTGATCATGTTTTCTCAGTGTCCTATCTTGCTTCTGATGGGTGTCTGTGATCAGACAGTCCACTGACCAAGGGGGGAAACAGGTAGGGGTACAATCTCCCAGGGTCTAGAATCAGTGTACTGTGCAGGTCTGACTCCCCTGCACAGGGTGCGCCCTCCTACCCTGGGGACTGGCATGTGATTGGTGGTTCTGTGATGTCTACTCATGTATGTCAGAGCCATGGCCAACAACACACCCTTGCCCCTCCCTCACTCAGGGTCTTTCACGCTACTCTATTGGGCTATTTAGTTTGGGACACTTATTAAGGGTACTTGTAGAGTGCCTTCCCTGACAGTGATCCATGGGAGATCAGCATATCTTTGCATGTGTGGCTAGCCTATTGGTGTTCCGACGGCTTCCTGTGATCTGGGCAATACGTTCCCTGTAGCAGCAGCATGTGGGCTGCACATGTCTGGCCTCTACTGGACATGGTTGCAACTGGCACAAAAAAACCAAGGCAGCTTATGAAAAAATGATAGCAATTTACTATAACAGATCAATAAAATACAATTATAAATATAGAATAAACAAATGCAATCTCATATTATCCAAAGAAACGCTACGCATTTCGGGTCCAAATGACCCTTCTTCAGGGGTATGTATACCGATCTCTTCACTGGTGAAATGCAGTGATCTCTCTTTTAAAAGCACACCCACAAGGGTCCACCTTCACTGTCATACTTTTCTTCAGTAGTGCATTTTGTGAAATGGCACTATCCTTCTCCTCCTTAGCGGCTCACTAACACAATCAAACAGTGAGCTCCTGTCAAACAGGGTGCTCCTGTCTCTCCAACATCTCTGCTTGGATGTCTCCCCACCAAATCAAGCTTAATATGGCCAAAACTGAACTCATCTTCCCCAAAAAATATTTCCCTCCTACTTCTCTCTCAATTTTACATTAAGGGTATCACCATCCAACCTGTCCCTCAGGCGCGTAGCCTGGGATTCGATTTTGACTCCTCCCTCCCATTTACACCTCAGATCCAGGCTGTTGCCAAATCCTGCTGCTTTGCCCTGTATAATATTGCCAACATCCAGCCCTGCCTTACTGTTGCAACTGCAAAACCCCTAGTCATCTCTCAGCTTGACTACTGTAACTTCCTCCTTACTGGTCTCCCCTGCAATGGTCTCACCTCCACCCCCCATCTCCATTCAACAATCTGCTGCCAAAGTCATCCACCTTGCCCATCACTTTGACCATGTTCAGCCCCTCTTCTCTGCCCTACACTGTCTCCCTCTATGGGAATGCATTCAACACAAGCTCCTTGTCTTCACCTTCAAGGCTGTTCTTGGTTTTGCTCCCTCATATGTCTCTGCTCTTGTATCCTGCCACATTCCTGTCCAGGAATGTCACTCCTCCTCTGCCCCCACCCTCGCCTGCTTGCAACTCCCCTGCTCATCCAAACATCTTCACCCCTTCTCATTTGCTGCCCCCCCATGCCTGGAACTCCCTCCCTGGATACATTCATTCTTCTCCCTCCCTCCCAACTTTCAAATCCCTCCTGCAAACCTATCTCTTCTGTCAGGCTTTCCCTGGCTAATCATGAGTGAAATTGCATCCTCCTCCTAACTCCCTGTGGCAGCATGGTGCTCTGGCACCTTTAAAAAAAGGTACTCTGACCCTTTAAGGCAGGCTAGGAAGGGGATGCCCCTAGCTATATAAAGGCAGCACAGACCAAAGAGAGAGCAGTCAGCTGGAGACAGTACAGGGAGAAGGATCGCCTCTAGAGACACAGGCTGCATAGGAAGCCCAGGAAAGGCCAGACAGTAGCCCAGAGCAGAGCTACTTGAAGTCCAGGCCTCTTGCAGGGAAGTAGGTCTCAACCTTGGAACAGGACTGGAAGTACTCAGGTGGGACCTTCCCATATATTGGACTTTTGATTATGCCTTATATGTTTTGATTTTAAGGGATCCATCATTGTTGGGATACGCCCTTAATAGGTGAGTAAAGGACTGGCTGTAGGGGTGAGCGTGGAGACCATCGATTAAATGTAGAATGCCTATGCCTCTGGAAGTAGGGTACTGCAGGGTGCCCCACTAACGCTGGGTAGGGGACCAGAGCTATTCTGGGGTCCCCCAGAGACAAATGAAGTGTTTCTTTGTAAAGTTTCAGAGTAAAACATATTGTGGAACAGAAACTGTGCAGACTAGGGGTTCCCCTGTCACACTCCCTCACTCAGAATCTCTTCCCTGTAACTAAGTTAAGGACGTGCACCTGAAGCTTCTCAAACTCATGAATGTATCCTTGTCTCTCCTGATGTTCAGTGGGGATAGTCTCCTTTGTCTCTGCCTTCCTCGTCTCTTAGATTGGAAGCCCTTTGGGGTAGGGACCTCTCTGTAACACTGACTGTACAGTGCCAGGTACATGGCTAGTAGTGTACTATATAAATAATAAATACCAGTAATAACAATAATAATTGTATATAGTTTATGAAGTTCTTTATATTTAGACTTCCAGCACAAATGTTGGTTTTGGTGGAGATATCTGTGTACACCTGCTCTCCTAAACAGGAGCGAATGAGCAGGAGCAACCATGGTCCTTCTGGGAGGCGACATTGATCTGTGAGACTGGACAGATGCTGTATATCTGTCCCGCTCACTGGCCCCCAGGCAGACGGTGAGGTGATCGGGGATCAGAGGGCCTCTGGCCTCAGTTTGATGCTGGTAAATGCGAGGTCTGTGACTAATAAGTCGACTGCGGTCCGGGAGATGATCCTGGACCAGGCAGCCAACCTCACATGTGTTACAGAGACCTGAATGGACACCGAGTCAGGGCCTATATTGGCTGACCTTGTTCCAGCTGGGTACTCTGTACAGCATCAGCCATGGCTGGAGGGTGCGGGGGTGCGGTGTAGTCATTATTTTTAAGGACACCTGGTCTGTGAGGAGATTTCCTGTGCAACCTATCATGGATATGGAGGGTCTCCATCTGGTATTGGATTTGGCCGGAAACAGAGTGGGGGTACTGCTGATATACCGGGCACCCACCTGTATGGCAGTCTCTCTGCCCACACTGACGGAGCTGGTGTCTTGCAGTCCCCAAGGGCAATAATCCTGGGGGACTTCAGCATCCATGCCGATGCCAGTCTTGGAGAGGCAGAGCATGAGTTCATGGCCACCATGGCAACCATAGGCCTGTCTCAGAGAGTGGTGGGCCCCACACATGTTGGAGGACATACCTTGGACATGATATTTTGCACTGGTCTTGAGGCAGGGGATCCATTAGTGGGGGAGGTGTCAACAAGTGCCCTTGTAGTGGACAGATCATTATCTCCTCCAGGCTGGTATCCTGGCACATGGCAGTCCCCAGGAGGGCATGGAACCAGTTAGGTTGGTTCTCCCCCAAAGGTTTATGGAACCAGAAAGGTTACAGACAGCTCTAGGGGATGTTTCCTTTGACCTTGATTGGCCGCTCACTTGATGACCTCGTGTCTGTATGGAATTCCATGTTGGTGGAGGCCATTGACCGTGTGGCCACCAGGCATCCGCTCCCAAATCGCTGACAATGCAGGTCCCCATGGTACATGGAGGAGCTGCGGCAGATGAAGCAGGAAGGGCAGCCGTTAGAGCGACAGTGGCGTCAGTCGCATACTGAACTTGAGCGATTACGGCATAAAGTCTGGTTGCGTACCTATGCTGTTGCGGTGTGGACAGCAAAGAAGGTTGTCTTTGCTGCCCTCATTGCGTCCGCTAAGTGCCGCCCAGCTGAGCTGTTCCGGGTGCTGAAGGAGCTGGTCAGTCCGGCCTCCCTCCATCTGGACTTAGAATCATCGAATGCTCGCTGTGATTTTTTTGTGGACTTTTTTGCAGATAAAATCGCTCAAATTCACCACAGTTTTGATACAATATTTTTAGCAGTGGGTGAGTCAGAGGCAATAGAAGCCCCTTCTTTTCCTGTTTTATGGAATGAGTTTCAGGTTGTGTCACCCTTGAATGTGGGGGATGCTCTTGAGACTGTTCGAGCCACTTATTGTGAACTAGATCCATACCTGTCCTGGCTGGTTAAGGCTAGCCGGGAGACATTAGGACCATTGCTGGTGGGGATAGTCAACGCCTCCCTTGGGGAGTGCAGGGTGCTGGACTGCCTCAAGGAGGTGGTGGTGTGGCCCCTGCTCAAGAAACCATCATTGGACGTTGGTGTCCTGGCCAGCTATCGACCGGTCTCTAACCTTCCCTTTTTAGGGAAGGTTATTGAATGGGTGGTGGCTCGACAGCTTCAGGAACATTTGAACCAGGTCTGTTTTCTTGATCCCTCGCAGTCTGTGTTATGGCATGGAGACTGCACTTGTGACCTTGGTCAATGACCTCTCCCGTGAGTTGGACCAGGGTCGCTTGTCCCTGTTGATCCTGTTATATCTCTTGGCTTCTTTTGATACTGTTGATCATGAGTTGTTGGTAACTTGGCTGTGGGACCGGGCAGGGATTATCAGGACTGTTCTTGAATGGTTCTGTTCTTTCCTGGCCGGGAGAACCCAGCGTGTGGTGCTGGGTGAGTTTTCATCTTCTCCCCAGGGCCTCACATGTGGGGTTCCACAAGGTTCCATTCTATCCCCTCTCTTGTTCAATGTGTATATGCAGCCTTTGGGGGAAGTTGTCCAGGAGTTCGGGGTGAGGTGTCATCTGTATGCTGATGACACCCAACTATCTCTCATCTGAACCAGGTCCGG
>QEPC01002305.1:1837733-1850233 GCA_003113815.1 Sphenodon punctatus | reverse complement strand
CCCTCTTTTATTTTATTTTCCACCCCTCCACATACACACAGGAAATATGGCATTCTTGCTATAGTACGGCATGCTGGTCCAAGAACTAACACCATTCTGTGGCCTCATGTTTTCTGGTCTGCATGTGAACTAAGCCCACAACAATTCCTTCAGCCATTGCCCCTTCTGGGTTCTCTCTTCTGTAGGTTCTTCCTCCCATCTCCCTCCCCCGAACAGCAGAGGACAGGTGGAAATATGGTCATCTGTCCATGGCTCCAGGGTGGCGAAGAGGCCAGGGCTAGTCTTCACAGCACTGATGCCAATATGTGAGAGCTTTTCTACAAGTCTGTAATTTTACTTTTTTAATAAATATTTTGCCAGCCTTCTGAATGAGAAAGGGATCTCTCTAATTCTTATTAGCATTTTATGGGCCTATTTTTCAAGAGCACACAAAATATTAGGAGCACTGGTCTCACTGAAGGCACCAATGAAAGTCAACAGAATCTAAACTCCGAAATTCCTTTGATGATTTAAAAAAAATAACCAACACCTAAATTTGAGATTTAATTGTACTTACACTCCTTTAAATAGCAAGAATATGTTTAATATTCTATAGAACTGTTACATACTTTTCTATACACTTTGCTATTGTCGTACACCTGTATTTCTCAATAGGGTGGGAAATGTCTAGCTGACAGACAACAGAGTGCCAAAAGTAGTTTGCAACATATTTCTTAAAAAATGCATTCCCTTCTGTCAGAGAAGTATAATGGCCACGCTAACAAGAAAGGAAAACCTCTAAAGCTAGCCTACTATGTACTACAAGCAATTAAAACTGACATTATGGGCATTGCAATCAGCCACATGCTATTTATTCAACTTTTGGGGATTGGATGTGGTGATTCAGAGCAGAGAAGAGGTGTAAGGATTGTGTAATGGCCAGCCAGGAGAAAGAGTGAAAGGCCAAAGATTGGCATGTTCAAAATTTTGCCATGGAGAAAGTTCTCCCTATTTCATATAGAGAAGCTTCTCCAGAGCAGATGGCTACTTTAACTTTGGTTTTTGCTCTTTCAGACTAGTTGCCCACCTCCTCCCCCATCATTCCTCCTGCTCAGCTACCACAGCATATTGGGCTGGGCTTCAGGTCAGGGAAGCCACAGACCCTTGACACTGGGTGCTTTTAGATAGAGAGCAATTCCACTTCTGCCCGCATCAGACTGCTTCACCCCTGGTTGACTGGTCTGTGCAGAGGCACCCATCCGATGAACAGGCTGTGCCTCTCTGGGACATCCTCGCTGGCATCACTCCGGAAGATCTCAGATCACACTGTGTGGAATGGGCCAGACAAAACCAGACATGGAGCTGCTCTCCATCTGTTGGGCGGACCCATGGTGCAGCTCCATTCCCGGCCAGCCATTGCCTCAGTCAGCATCATAGAGTTGCAGCTGCCAGGCTAGAGTATTGGTTGAGTGGCTGCAACTCCCCTGGAGCGAGAGCCACACATGCAGCCTGAAACCTGGGAACACCTGCTGGTCCGTCAAGCTAAGCTGGAAGTGGGCAGATGTGGGGGTGTGCCCCAGTGCAGCTCTGGGGGTGGACAGGCTCTGTGTCTGTCTGTTTACACCCATTGTGGCAGCAGCAAGGAGCAGCCACAGAAGTGGGTCATCTCCCCCGGTTGCCACCTTGCAACTTCCACCTGCTCCTGTTTCCCTAAAATGCCATTCCCAAATGCTGAGACAGATTTGGGAACTGGGAGAAGGGAACCCAACAATGAAATGAGGGTTGTGGGGGCAATTCCACACCAGAAACTATGGGTGTTCTTACACGCACATTTCTCCTGCATGTTTCCTGTTACATCCTGAACTTTGTGTGTCTAAATCACTCATCCAGGTGTTAAATATCTGACTCTTTGAACTTCTGCACAGAACTTCTCCCAGAACATTTGTGTGTAAAAGGTTCTCCTGGTAAACTGCTTTGCTCCAGGCAACTGTGGTCACTTGGTTTCCATGGTAGCCTGTCACATCTACAGCTGCGGCTACTTTAGGCTGCCTCAGGGCAGTGTTTATGTGAAGAATGCATCCAGGAACAGCCTTAGGGCAGTGTTTGTGTGAAAAATGCATCCGGAACTTACTTGTGGACTTGTAAACCCAGAAGATTTAAAGACCAGCACTTTAAGGTGTGTGTAAAAATGCCTTATGTTTCTCCCCCCTCCCCCCATCCACAATCTTGGAGGGAAGCCAGACCCAAGGAACTAGTGGCTGCAGGAGATGGTCCCTTCCTCTTGCACAAGTTGTGTCTATGCAGCTTGCCACAGGAAAAGTGCACTGGCAGTAAGAATGCAGGTGATACATTTAAAATTGATTTTTGTATTTCGTCAACAATGGTATAAAATGACACGGAAACCAGTAGGAGCTATGCTATTGGTCAAGGGTACAAGATAGCTGTAGTAGTACTTCTAGTCATTGCTTTCCTGCAAAATTTCAATAAAAGCACCTTTAAAAGCACCTAAAGAAATGACATTCTCTTGATCTAGTAAATGTTGTGTCTTATCATAGCGTCTGCGAAGTCTCATCCGGCAGAGCTTTTCCACCTGATGAGAGGTGTGGTTAATCCGGCCTGTCTCCTCCAGGAGTCATCTAATGCCCACTGTGACATTTTTATTGATTATTTTTGCAGACAAAATAGCTCATATTCAACACAACTTTGGCGTGACTGTTTCTATGGCAGAGTCAGAGTTTGGGGCTATGGAGGCCCAGCCTTGTCCTTTTTATTTGGATGAATTTCAATTGTTATCATCCACCGATGCAGAAGATGTGCTTGGGACTGTGCAGGCCACCAACTGAATTGGATCCATGCCCGTCCTGGTTGGTGAAAGCCAGGCAGGAGATGTTAGGGCCGTTGCTGGCTGGGATTGTCAATGCCTCCCTTGGGAAGGACAGGATGTCGGAGACCCTTAAAATGACAATTGTCCAGCCTCTCCTCAAAAAGCCATCTTTGATGCTGACTCCCCTGCTAGCTGTCGACCTGTCTCTAACCTTCCCTTTTTAGGGAAGGTTGTTGAACGGATGGTGACATATCCACTCCAGGCCCATCTGGATGCTATCTAATTCCTGGACCCCTTTCAGTCTGGCTTTCTTCCTGGGCATGGCACGGAGACTGTGCTTGTGGCCTTGGTCACTGATCTACACTTGCAAATCGACAGAGAATTCCACTCTGTTAATTCTATTAGATCTATCAGCAGCTTTTGGCACTGTTGATCATGAGATGTTTACGCAACTGCGTGACCTGGTGGGGGTGTGCAAGACCACCGTTGAGTGGTTTCGCTCCTTCCTGTCAGGGAGGTCTCAGTGGGTGGTGATGAGCAATTGCTCATCGTTCCCCATGATCTCCCCTGTGGGTTCCTGCAGGGTTCCATCTTGTTCCCACTCTTGCTCAACGTGTACATGAAGCTGCTGGGCGAGTTCATTCAAAGGTTTGAAGTGAGGTGTCGTCAACACACTGATGACATCCAGCTCTTACATCTCTTTTTCATCTGACCCAGGTCCTGCAGTCTCGATGTTTACCTGTTACCTGACTGCTGTGGGGGACTGGATGAGGGTGAGTTGATTGAAATTGAATCCTGACAAGACCGCGGTGATGATGGCCAGCTGGCCTTGTGGCTTGAGGAGGATTGGGACCCCATTTATTGATGGGGTCGGGCCACCCCTGGTCACTCATGTTCGCAGCCTTGGAGTGCTCCTGGATCCACCGCTGTGCCTGGACTCTCAGGTGGTGGCGGTGGCCAGGAGTACTTTTCACTAACTCCACTTGGTGAGAAGGGTGCGGCCTTGTCTCTTTGACTCGGATTTGGCAACCATCATCCATGCTTCATTACCTCGAGGCTAGACTGCTGTAATGCACTCTACGTGGGGCTGCCCTTGAAGACTGTTCAGAAGCTGCAGCTGGTGCAGAATGTGGCGGCCCGGCTACTTATGGGGATGAGTCACTGGGAGCACATAACACCGATGCTCCGGGATCTGCACTAGTTGCCAGTTGTCTTCCAGGCACAATTCAAGGTGCTGGTTTTGACTTTTAAAGCCCTAAACGGCTTGGGCCCCACTTATCTGGAAGATCACCTGGCCTTCCATGTCCATTCGAAGCCTTTGCGGTCGACTGGGGACGCCCGTCAGGAGACACCTGTTTTCAACTTAGTCTCTACAATGCAGGGGGTGTTCTTGGCCACTGCCCTGTGGCTCTGGAACTCCCTCCCCTGGGAGGTTTGCTTATGTCCAGGCTTGAGCGCCTTTAGGAGGCAATGTAAAGGGGTTCTGTTTACAAGGGCATTTCGCAGTGGGGGCTATGGTGGGGTTACAGGAGAGGTGAGGAGTTGGGGTTGAGAAGGGTTGGAGGGGTGTAGGGTTGTGGTGTGTTTTGTTTTTGTATTTGTTGGTTGTTTTATATGTCTTATATTTGAATTTGAATATATTAATATTGTAAGTTGCCCTGAGCCGCCTTTGGCAGGAAGGGCAGGGTAATAAATATAAATAAATAAATAAATAAATAAATACATGAAAAATTGCCAATGGAGGTGATGCAAGGCCAGTTCTGTGGGTTTTCACTGCCAGACTTACAGCTTCTGCTGTTTGTTTTCAGTTGAAGAAGTGACCTTTGTGTTCTTGTTGAACTTTCCCATATCCGTTCAAATTTATCCACTATCTATAAATACTTAATCACTGATACTGTCGCCTTTGGGCCTATCTGCCTGACCCAAGAAGGTGCTGAGGATTCTCAACCTTCACTGAGGTCAGTGTTAGTTCTCTTACAATCCACTAAAGTTGGGCAATGCAAACTACAGTGGAGTCTGCTTGAGTCACATTTCCCCAGCCATGCAAAGGTTTGACATAGAAATTCTACTTAAGCAGACTTTTAAAAACTGGTTCTGGAGATGGGAGAAAACGGATGCTCTGATTAAGTGAGCACCAGTTTTCTTCACCTCCAGATGCATGTACGCACGTACTTCCCTCTAAAATAGAGAGTCAGAGCAGATGGGGCAGAGCTCTGTGTGTAATCCTGTCAGTTCTGACTCTGAGAGTCTCAGGTGGACTGGAAACAGGGAAAGCTGGTGCTTACTCCCTCAACAGCCCACCTGAGACCCTCAGATGAGGCATCATCCATGCCATCAACCCTCTGAACTGACAGGATTTCTCTCTCTCACACACACACACACACATATACACACACACACATACGTCTGCTCCACGTGGGGTGGGGGAGGTTGAAGATAGAGAGAACTAATGATCCTCACCTCCCAGAAGTCCACGCAGTGTGGAGACTCTCACTGACAGGGCATATATGATAGTATTTTAATCACATGCTTCCAAAAAAATCATGAATGTACTCAAAAGTCCCGATATTTTTAGGTAGGTGGGTATACTCTATACGTAAAAATTTAAGCTATTAGACTGCAGAATTTGACTTATCCAGTTTAAGAAGCAATACATTTTTAGACCTGGTGCTGGGAAAAACAAATGTTTTTGACTTATCCAAAAATTCAAGTTTTATGCAAGTTCAGTGAATTCCATTGTTCTCTCAGACAAAGACTTCCGTGCATGGCTTTTGCAGTCCATCCGGGGAGGGAAACCAAAGCTAGGCATCAAGTCAATGGAAAATATCAGCTATTAGGCTGGCCACTATTTATCTTACTAAGTGGAAATGCTTGCTACTGTCAGACAAAATTAAGAATCTTCCTGCTATACAGTCCACACTATTACTTATTTAAACTATTCCTGATAGCATGAAAGCAGGGTTTGCAACTCTGTAGTTAAAGGTGTGTTAAATATTCAATTCAGCTAAGTGCTTACCGGTATTTATATCAGTAACTTTTATTTTCTATATTTGTGTTGTTTAGGAGTTGATATCGATAATCTTAATTCTATGCTAATTAATTTCTAGATACCATAAATGGCTTGGAACAGCTGGTACTGAACTCTACAAATGGAGAGGCAACTTGATTTATTCCTAAGTGAAGCACAGGACTGGTCCAAGAGGCAACTACAAGTGAGCCACAAGATAACAGTGACCACAGTGCAATGAAACTTAAAGTTCTTTTAGAAGTAGCGCTCCCTTTAATTTCACTGTGCTCCCACAAGTACAAGGGCTGAAGTGAGGATAAAAGAGTGGCAAGTACCTCAGCAAAGAAGTGTAGGGTTAAAACCAGGCAGTGAAGTTTCTGTAGAAGTCTCTGCTCATTTGTACACATCAGAGGGAATCTTCCTTGTTTAGTTGACTCCTTTTAGCCTTGCCATCTTCAGTGCTTCCTTGTTCACCTGTCCCTCCCCTCAGCATGTTTACATCTGAAATATCCGAGTTCCAGCCCCACTTTAAACTCAGATCTGATTAATACATGAGATGTAAACATCAGATCAGAGTTTAAAGCCGGTCTGGAAATCAGAGTGCCTCACTCAGACCACATTCACATCTTATGGCGGCACGGCAGCGGTACTCCCATGAGGAGAAGACATGGAGGGGGAAGGAGGCAGAGGTTGTCGCAACTTCCAGCACAAACAGGGTTTTGCTGCGTCAATATTTGTGAATGAAAGGGCTCAAAATCCAGCCCTGTCATTTGTGAGTATTGTCGTGGCAAAACTTCATGCTGGAAGTTGTGACAGCATCAACCTCTTTCCCCCACCACGTCTTCTCCTTGTGGAAGCGCCACTGCCATGCCGCCATAAAGTGTGAATGTGGTATTACACGCAACAGCAATCCAGTGATCATCTGGGGCTGATTATACAGTTTCTGGGGCCGCTCAAACATCAGAGTTTAGCAGAGTTATGTATAAGTTCACCCTCTGGAATGTGTTGTGAGGGTTCAGAGCTAGTGCTGATGTCAAAAAGGGGGAAAGCAGGCGAGGGAAGAAGCTGCTTAAACTCTGCTTTACCTGCCCATGAGAACAGAAGTAGGGATGGGCGAACAGATCGCGGTTCAGGTTTGGCCGTTAGGTTCATCCATTTGGTTTGTTCGCCGGGTTCGGCCGTTCGGTTCAGGTTTGACCATTTGGGAAATGTTTTTATTTGGGGGTTTTGGGGGTTCTTTTAATATGGTTTTTCGGTTTTTTATTTGGATTTTTTGTTTTTATGTTTTTTTAAAATTTAAATGTTTTATCTAATATTATATATATCTATCTACACTAAATCTAACTGCTATTAACTATTCTAAATGCTATGAACTAAATGGATTATCTAATAAGTACACAGGCCTACTCCTACAAACACTAAAACTAAATCACTAACGCTATCTCTATCTAGCTAACTCCTACAACTGTCTACTATCTATCTATCTATCTATCTATCTATCTATCTATCTATCTATCTATCTGATGGGGGGGAATCACAAACAACACAAGGAGGGGTACAAAAGTGAAATGAAACCTAAATCAATCTAATAATCCTACTCTAAATGAAAAAACAGGGGAAGGGAAGGGAATTTGGGATGGAATATGTGGGAGAGGGAAAGGATTCAATAGAGGGGGGGAGGGAGGAAGGAAGATTGAACACAGGGAACACAGGGAGGGGTAAAAACAAAAAATAACCACTAAATCTATTTATGCTAAGCTAAATAAATGAATGAGAATATTGGAGGTAGATGGGTTGGATGGGTGAAATGAGAGGAGGATGGCAATGGATTGGGGAGTTGGGAACTGCTGGGAGAGGGAGCCTTCTGAAACGCCTGCTGTTCAGGAACAGTGACTAGCTCAGAAGGTGTTGGGAAGGGGGGAGGCAGACAGTTTGGTTTCTTGCTGCACCCGCCTCACCGCAAGCCCCATTGGCTCTGTGCAGCCTAGCCTGTGGCCAATTGCAGACTGAGAAGCCAGTGGTCTGAGGCGAAAAGGGATGGTGATTGGGCAAACTGGCTGCTACTCCAAGCCTCTCCATCCCTGGTGCCTGGAAGTCTGCTCCTCAGCTGACTACCCCTCGCTGTCATGTTTGATCTTCCAGTGACACTTTTTTGCCACCCGAACTCACCTGAATGTGATCCGAACTGACCAAACTGTTCGGTCATTTCAACGTTCGGAATTGAGTTCGGTTCGGTCAGTTCATATTCTGATTCGGCTTCGGGTTTGGTCGTCCGAAAAGGCCGAGTTCAGACCAAACTTCTGAACCGCGTTCGCCCATCCCTAAACAGAAGCAGAGAGAGAAGTGATCATGGAAACTGCAGGCTGGCAAGTCTTGTTTCAGGATCAGGCAGGCAAATCAGTAGAAACCATAGTAAAGAGCAGAACTTTGACATATCAATGAACATGATAGTAGTGGAGTAACAATGGCACAAAACTACAGGCAATTACTCCCCCTCGGTCCCCTAAAGCTTTGCCTCCCCCCAAAATGATGGTATCCTTGCCCAGGGAATGCCAGCAGAGAGCAGAGTAGCACAAGAGAGAGTCCCCTCTTTAGTTTGAATCTTCTCTAAGGCCTGTGGTGGCTGCCCTGATGCCACCGACGGCATCTTAGGAAGCTGAAATTAAGGAAAAGACTGTTTCTGCAGCCAAAGTCATGGGAGATGACCCAGGGTGTCTGTCCTGTTCCCACTTTCAGGGTCCATGTAGTGACCCCCATTTCCACCAGGTCAGAGTGCGGGGCCCTTAAGGGGGCAGACACCCTCATTTTATCTTCATCATCTGTCTCATAAATTCTAAGGCCAGTCCTGGATGTAACCCCTCCACCCTCTTCATTTTTACACCCATGCATGAGTCGATGCAGCTTTCTAAAGGGAAGTTATGACTCTCCAAACTATCACAATTCTCTGATGGCAACAACAAACATATGGATAAGAATGATCCAGTTGATTTAGTGTATTTGACTACTGAGAATGGGCTCAATCCTATGGCCCGCGAATCCCCATGTGCAAGCGTACAGTTTCCATGCAGCACAATGTACTGGCAATGGAGATGTGTGTGACTTCCACGCACAGATACGCGCAAGATCCAAGACCATAGGATTGGGCCCACTGTCTTTCACAAGGTCCCTAGTCAAAGTCTAAATCGTGGTGGAATAAGTGTAAGTGTCCTTTAGTGGAACAGTAACCACTAAATTATGGGAAACAAAGGGTAAGGATTGGCCAGTTTTCACAATAGAGAAGGGTAAACTGTGCTGTTCTCCAAATACCTGTCTGAGACCAGTGCCGTTCCACATATTTATTAATTATCTGGGAAAGGGGGTAGGTGACAGAGTTTGCCAATAATGATAAACTATTCAAGTTCAAAGAAGAGCGTAAAGGGTTACTGAAAGATCTCACAAAACTGGGTAACTAGGCAATAGAACAGCAGATGAAATTCAACACGGATAGGTGCAAAGTGATTCACATTGGCAAAGATAATCATAGCTATTCATACATAAAGTTGGGTATTACCGCTCAAGAGACGGGTCTTGGAGTTACTGTGGATAGTTCACTGAAAATATCAGTTCAGTGCAGAGAAGTGGTCAAAAAAGCAAACAGGCTGTTAGGACCTATTAGAAAAGGGATAGAAAATATAATGCCAGTGTAAAAATGCATAGCATTCTTACACCTTGAATACAGTTCTGTTCACCTCATCTTAAACAAACCCACAGTAGAACTCTGGAAAAGATTCACAGAAGGGTAACAAAGCTGATCAAAGCTATGGACTGGTTTCCTTATGAGGAGAAGCCAAACAGATTAGTGCTAGCTTAGAAAAGAAGTGATATAGATGGGAGGTGAGGGAATAGAAGTCTATGCAATCATGAATCATTGGAGAAATGGCTAGAGAACTATTCATTACTCTTTCTAAAATGATACCCAATGAAACTTGCAAAAACTGAGTTTAAAACAAACAGGAGTGCACAAGTAACCTGTGAAACTCATTGCTATGTTTACTGTGAAGGCCAACAGTATAACGGAATTTAAAAAAATATTGGATGAATTCATGGATAGGGCTGTAGTGGTATACCGCTGCGGCAGCTGTTACCGATGGAAACCCCTGTTCCACGCATCATAGCACGGTTCAGCAGAGACAGCTTTCCGACAGCTGCGGCTGCGGTTTGTCGCGAATGGTGCCGCGGCATTGCAACTGGTCAACGGAAGCGGAACTTTTACGGATATCAATAAGAAGCGGAACCAACTCCCCTTTCCATCGATCGCAGAATCTTTGTGGTTATCTGATCATTGTATCATGTTTATGACGCCCGGAATACAAGGTATGGTGAGACCCGGCAGCATGATCAATTCTTGGACCCTGTTGATGACACCCACATGCCCAATTTCATTGGCTAGGGCTTTCCCAGAGAGACATGTCCCACCTTCACCATTAAGTATAAATAGGTGTGTTTGTAGCTTTCTTCTCCCTCTTGATCCCCAATCGCAGTGAGAGTGACTGTTGGAGCCGTGTCACCAGTGTCTGTGTTTCTTAACACACTCTGATCTACCATGCTCCGCGACAAAACATCACATCGCAACTCGAGGAGAGAGAGTCCTATCCCTTCCTAATTCATAGCATACCACCGATTTTGGATAAGTGCAGACTACACACAACATAAAGAAGGTTTTGTGTAAGTGCTTGAACTTTTCTGCTAATTCTGCTAAACTGTGCTTTGTTTAAATGCTAATTTAATGCTAAAGCAGCTAAAGTAATTCTGCTACAGCTACGCTTTACATTTTCCATTATCCTTTTTTAAAATAAATGTACACATATGTTGCTTGCTGTTGGTCTTTTAGTGTTTAAGTCTATGTTTATCACTCAGTTTGTGCTTATGTTCATTTTGTTCATGATAATGGCTGTTGGTTGGATGGATGGTGGGATCATTGGATTATTACTTCTGAAAACTGTGCTGTTGGGTTGATAACTGTGGCTGTCCTGATTCTTTTGTTGTGTTGTGAACGGTGGGCAAATGGCGACCGCAGTTATCGCCTCCTCCTCCCTCCATGCTCTCCCATGACTGACTCCCCTAGCAGTCCCCCCCCCCGCCTATTTCCCCATGTGCCGCCGAGTCCCTGCTCCAGGCTCACTGGCGGCTTTCGCGGCTTCCGCAGCTACAGGCTACGCCCCCATCTCCTGGCTCTCTATTGAGTGACTCTCCTGGCACACATACCCCCGCCTATTTCCCCATGTGCTCCCCCAAGTTCCTGCTCCAGGCTCGCCAGTGACTTTTGCGGCTATGCCCCCCCTCACTCCTCCTGGCTCTCCATTGAGTGACTCTCCCGGCACACACACACACCCACCTATTTCCCCATGTGCTCCCTCCCGACCCGATTCCCTGCTCCAGACTCACCGGCGGCTTCCGCATCTACCGCCCCCCCTCCTGGCTCTCTATTGAGTGACTCTCCCAGCAAGCTTCCCTTGGTTATGCGGTGCGGGAGGGGGGCAGGGGGGACGGTGACCCTTCCCTGGCACGTCCCGCAACCCACCGCAGTGTATGGAAACAGAGAAATCAGGCAGTGTTTTTTTTTTAAAAGAAAAAGATCCCCACTGGAGAGGCATGCCTCGAGGTCACTGCCTTGTAAAGAATGGTTCTGTGAGCTGGATCCAAACATTCTCACAAATGGGAAGTGCTCAGGCACCATTATACACAGTCATATCAAGCACAGCTTATACACAGTCATATCAAGCATAGTTTGAACAATCACACGGACGATGACAGTCTCGTCGAGCCCACACACAGTAAAAAAAAGCACCTTCCTGCTCATTCCAAACAGTACTTTCCAAAGGGTTGGCATTTTTGACAATGTTCACAACCATCACGAAAACATTGTTTACAAGGCAGCAACCTTATGTTGTTCTTCAACTGCCTCTTCCCATTCCCACAAACATAATAGTCCCTGGAAGCTGGAAATACTTTGGTTCTTTTTATTTCGGTTTCATGATTTTTAGCTCCCAGCTCATGATTTGTGTGAACATTCATGTTTTGGCAACTTAGTCAATGCAGGCACTGCATGTAGTTTTCCTAAGCATACCTTACATATTTGTGTAGGTCACTCACAACCCTAGTTACAATTGTTTTCAATGTGATTCTGAGACTATCATTTAACAAATAGAAGTATACCCACTCAGGCCTCTCTGTAGTGAGTGGCTCCCTCTGGCATGCACCCCTGTCCAGACTCAGAGTCCCACGCGGCATATGCTGTTGATGTGTGATGATGTGTGCATGTGCTTTGTGTGTTACTTATTTACTTGCTTAGTTTGTGATAATAAAGATGAAATCAACATTCTTCATCAAACACTAGGGATGGGCGAATGCAGTTCGGCAGTTCAGAGTTCGGCCTGAACTTGGCCTGTTTGGATGACCGAACTCAAACCCGAACCCAAACGTGAACATACTGAATGGCGAAATGGCCGAACAGTTCGGTCAGTTCGGATCGTGTTTGGATGAGTTCGAGTGGCAAAAAAAGGTTCACTGGAAGGTCAAACATGACAGGGAGGTGTCAGTCACTGAGGAGCAGACTTCCAGGCACCAGGGGTGGAGAGGCTTGCAAGAAACAAAACTAATTATCTGCCTCCCCCCTTCCCAACACCTTCTGAGCTAGTCACTGTTCCTGAA
>QEPC01002305.1:1785382-1801606 GCA_003113815.1 Sphenodon punctatus | reverse complement strand
CAGGATTTTTTTATCCTACTATTGCACTACCACTGATGGAGAGAGAGAGAGAGAGAGGGTGAAAACAGACATGACGCTAACCACACTTTAACCAGACTTGGTGATCATTTATGCATGTTGCAGGGCTGTATTGGTGCCCTATACAGCCCTGCAACATGCATAAATGACCACTGAGTGTGGTTAAAGTGTGGTTAGCATCATGTCTGTTTTCACCCAGAGAGTTGTCCTACTGGAATCCCATCCACTTACTGGATGCGGTGCTAGTAGGAAAGTTCTCTGTCTCCAAGTGGTAGGGTTGTACTCAGCGGAAAGGAGTTCCCCAGTGTAAACTAATGTTCTGTACATCACATCTTAATGCTGAAAACTCTTTGTTGCTGGATTTTTGGAGGTTCCACCTACAATGTACAAGCCCCTCCCTAGAGCTCTGCCAGCCATAAGGTTCCATGCGGCGCTTAGATGGATGCCAGGGACAGGCAGGCCCCTCTCTCTCCCTTAAGCCCCACCCCTCCCTTAAGCTCCGCCCACTTTGGGGTTTTGGCCCGCGCGTGCGTGCTTTGCACGCATGCACATTAGGGGCCCATAACTAAGACTTGAACCTGGGCCCTTCTCAACCTTGCTATGCCACTGAGGTTGGCCCTGCTTCAGGCATAAGTCATGGATAGCTCCCACACCTCAAGGAACCTCGAGGCAGCCCTGGCCACCATGGTGAGGGAGTGGGTCATGCCAGGCGCAGCCTTCACCAAGGGGTGTGTGGTCACTTGTGCCAAAAGGATCAGTCCGAGATGTGGCATGCTACTCCTGGTTGGGGGGGGGCCCTTCCCAAAGTACCAGACAGGAAACGAGGTGCTTCAAGAAAACGGGGTTCTTTATTACAATGATACAATGAAGGAGAAAGGAAACACACCTGCCCACAGAATATAATACAAAGACAAGCCTCCGGTTTGGCTGGCTCAGTAATATAAGCCGCGGCTGGGAAAGTGAAAGTAACTAGATAAGGGGGGGCGGAGAAAGAGAGACAGAGACAGGGTCAATGGGTGACAAAACCCTCGAAGGAAAGCGGTTATCTATCCTGGCTGTTGCAAGGAGACAGCAGCTGCGTAGATCCTATGATGTTCAGGGTGGGGGTGTGTGAAGATGACAAACCGGGGGGGGGGGGAGGGAGTCCTGGGATTAATCCTAAAATGGTCCTGTACAGAGTAATCTGCACATGTCCACGTTCAAGAGTAACTCAACTTGGACAGGGAAACCTAGGGCAGTTATAGGAACTTGCACAAAGAATCAGGGAGGTACCGGGGGTCTGATTGGCAAACAGAATGCTGTTCGGTTGTTCAGGTCGAAACCCGAGTTCGGGTTTGGCGGTTTAGCTGTTCAGTTCAGTGGAGTTCGGTTTGGCTGAACTCGGCCAAACATTTTAAAAAGTGCTATCGGTACCGAAACCGAAATGTTTTCGGTATCGGTATTTTTGGCCCTGAAACCACCCCTGGTGTCCACCCCTGGTGCCAGGAAGTCTGTTCCTCACCTGCCTCCCCCTTCCAGTCATGTTTTTCCCACCCAAAGTCATGTTTTTCCTACCCCCGAACTCATCCAAACTTTTCCGAACTGTTTGGAAGTTTGAACGTTCGGTTTGGAAGTTTGGTTCAGTCGTCCAAACAGGCCGAGTTCGGGCCACACTCCAAACTTCCGAACCGCATTTGCACATCCCTAGAAAGGATTTTCAGAGATGTCCGGAGTGAAACAAGGGGAAAGCGCCAGATGGATCTTTGAGAAACAGAAGAACATAAACACAGGGACTTTGGTGTTTCTAAAGGAGTGAAAAAGTATCAACATAGGGCTAGGGTTTTTTCCAAAGAGACAGGAAGAGAATCATAGTTAGGTGAGTTTTGGAAACATGGGGCACTTAAGGACCTTTTGTGATCACACCTGGAGGGCAATTGCTAACTAGGAGTCTCACAGATTTACCACGTGTTCTTATCAAAAGGGAGGAAGCCCTCTGCTCGATTGCCCCATATCTTACTCAGGGCTCCTCCTAAATCCTGCCCCGAGGCTAGACTGGTTTTGCAAGAGGGGGCTTATTTCACGTCCTGGGCACAGGCTGGTTCTGAAATCTTGACCCCTCATCCTGGGCCTCTCAGTTCTCTAGTTCATCCACCCAACTGCATTTTACAGGGTGCTGCTTTGCCAGGTGGGGTAAGGGGGTGGGGTCTGCTGTTTTGTGGAAAAAGGCACCTTTGGTAACAGTCACTGCAATATTCTCTATGTGGAGCTGCCCTTGATGACAGTTTGGAAGCTGCAGCTGGTGCAGAATGCAGCGACTCAGCTTCTTTTGAGGATGAGGCACCAGGAGCACATTTCACCAGTGCTACAAAGTTTGCACTGCGTCACTATAGCTTTCCAGGCACAATTCAAGGTGTTTGTTTTGACCTTTAAAGCCCTAAATGTTCTGGGCCCCACATATCTGGAAGACTGCTTGTCCTTCCATGCCCCTGCGATCGGTTGGGAATGCCTTCCTGTGGGTACCACCTGTCAGCCTTGTCCATACAACAAGAGCTCGCAGGGAGGCATTCTCAGTTGCTGCCCCAATGTTATGGAACTCACTTCCCCTGGAGGTTTGGTTGAGCCCAGGCCTGAACATCTTTTTCACGTGGTGTGAGACTTTTGTATTTGGAAAAATATTAGGCGGGTTGGGCTAGAGGATTGGGGTAGGTTTTGTTGGGTGGTTTCTGGGATAGGATTGTGAGGGGGTTTGCATATGGGGACTTGGGGGGTTGTAATGAGTGGGTTTGTGTCGGTTGTTGGGAGTGTTGTGGTTTTAAGGGTACTTTATTGTATGAGTTTTAATAATTGTACACTTGTGATCCACCCTGAGCCTTAGGGTAGGGCAGCATATAAATAATTAAATCAAATTAAATTTCTATTGGAATTCTTCACTGCTCCCTGACATAACATTTCCCCATTCCAGTCCCCAATCCGTCTGTCAGGGTGGAAGCTACCAGCAGGAAAGCAGGTTTCTCTGTGACACATGGCCACAGGGCTTCAGGGAGGGACCTAAACTGGCTAATTAATTATAGGTTTGGTGAGATGGCAGTACAAGGCATAGCAAGTGTGGAGTGGGAAGTATCAGCAGTTTAAGGTTCAGCCTAGCAGCAGTAGGAAAATTAGTAGAATGACACTGGGTTTCACAGCTGCAGAATTAGTGCTGGTTGAAGCTGGTTATAATAATTTGACAAGGAAAAATTTTGTCAGAGTAGATTAAGTCTGTTATTTACATGCATACAAATTGTATACGGTTCATACAATGAAGTAAAGAATGTGAGAGTAGACATTATACAATTCATTGTACACAATGAAGTTATGTAGAAACAGACTTAATGCACTTAACTTATTGCACTAATGCTATTAACTATTCTAGGTTTTAGAATAGTTAATAGCAGTTAGATTTAGTGTAGAGATAGATAGATAGATAGATAGATATAAAAAAAGAAACAGTCACTCCAGCCCCAGGACCCACCGTTAGGGTTCTGGGGCCTACATTACTGAAAGGGAGGGCTGTGGCCAATATGTATCTAGAAGCTGCCACTCTAGCCCCAGGACCCACCGTCATGGGTCTGGGGCCATCATTCCTTGCACAGAGAGCCTTTTTCCGAATACCCAAAACCGAACCAAACATGACCAAACCGAATGGCCGAACCTGAACACGGCGAATGAACCAAACAGCCGAACCGAACAGGTGAACTGAACCGGACCAAACTGAACGGCCGAACTCGACCCGTGATCTGTTCGCCCATCCCTAGCGATACAAAGGAAACAACAAAAACACATAAGTACAAAGTACTTAACTTACAGCAAGAGATGCACAGGTTCACAGGACTCAGAAGATCAGGGCTGGGGCCAGTCTACGCTCTGAGTGTGAGCTCAATCACTAGCTGTGAACTGTCGGCTTCCCTAGGCTTAAATAAAGCCACTGTCATGGCAACTAGCTGTGGCTTGGCTCAATTATTGTCCTTGCTCTTGGCAGAGTTCTTAAAGGCATCACACAGTTGTCTGTCAGGCAGAGCGTGTGTGTGTATGGGGTGTGTGTGCCTATGCCTGACAATAACAAGTTGTGGGCACAAGTTAGCCAGCCATCTCAGAAGAGCCTGAAAGAATGTCTGCCAGCTAGCTGCTTCAGATACTGGATAGATATAGGATTTATTTATTTATTTATTTCATTAAATTCATTAGCTGCCCCCTCATGCCTACGACATCTCGGGGCGGCTTACAACATCATAAAAACACAATAATAATAAAATCAACACAATAAGAACACCGAACTCACGACAATTTATAAAACATCACTAAAACCAACCCGCCTTCCTACCCCACCCTCTCACTCTCCTCTCTGAAGGCCTGGGTGAACAGCCAAGTCCTGCAAACACGTCGAAAGG
Source organism: Sphenodon punctatus (assembly GCA_003113815.1). Taxonomy (NCBI): domain Eukaryota; kingdom Metazoa; phylum Chordata; class Lepidosauria; order Sphenodontia; family Sphenodontidae; genus Sphenodon; species Sphenodon punctatus. Next base: position 1,797,182 of record QEPC01002305.1, on the reverse strand, counting down.
CCAACAGGCCTGGGGCTAGGTGAGCCTCCTCCGGGAGGGAATTCCATTAACACAGCCCGGCTACCAAGAATGCCCTCTCCATTGTGGCCCCCGTTTTACATGGGGTACCTCCAAAAAGGCGCCCCCGGTGGACCGAAGGGATTGCTCTGAGGCTCGGAGGGCAAGGCGGTCCCTGAGGTATGAGGGGCTGAGACTGTGCATGGCTATATAGATCAACACTAACACCTTGAATCAGGCTTGATACGCTATAGGCAGCCAGTGCAGAGCGCAGAGCACCGGTGTTATGTGCTCACGCCGCCCCGTCCCCGTAAGGAGACGGGCCGCCATATTCTGCACCAGCTGCAGCCTCAGAACCAGAAACAAGGGAAGCCCCACATAGAGCACATACAGTATTCCAGCCTTGAGGTGATGAAGGCATGGATGAGAGTGGACAGATCGGACCCAGAGATATATGGCCGAAGTCTCCGTACCAGATACAGCTGGCAAAAGGCGACTTTAGCCACTGCCTCCACCTGCTGATCCAGACAAAGGCCCAAATTCAAAACCACCCCCAGACTCCGAACCTGAAGAGCAACAGGCGGGCGAACCCCCCCCTATCAGAGGGGCCAGCACCTCCCCCACCCTCCCCACCACCATCACCTTTGTCTTATCGGGATTGAGCTTCAGTCTGCTCAATCCCAATAAGATGGAGTTAGAGGAGGCTCACGCAGAGAGAGAGAGAGAGATCGAGAGAGATCAAGGAGCAGGAATTGCACTAGCCAAGGGAAGATATATGTGAAGATAGGTAGAAATAAAGTGGCACCAAACAAACATAGGGACTTCATCCCTAAGCTACTGAACCATTTGTTAGACTATATACATTTTAAGGTCTGAGACTGTGCCAAGATGACAGCTTTCTGTCCTGTAATTTTTAAGGTTATAGGCCAGCTCCCCTAGTTGAGCTGTACAGTGGAGTACATTGGTGTAAAACTAGCAATATACAGTGATGCTCAGACCTGCTATGTGTTCACTTTAGCTCTGTTTATTAGGGAAGATTTTCTTTGTTCATATGCTGTCTCACTGTTCTTAATTTATTAATATCTCAATAGTCCCAATAGTCCTGTCTCTTCTGTGCCTGCATTTTTAAATTTATTTTAAAAAATACCATGTAAAGAAAATTTTTAAAAAAAGAAAAGAACTATTTTGGCATTAGTTGTCTTCCCCAGTGAGGTGCATAAGAACTGGAAAGCCAAAACATTACAAACAGAGACTTTCCAATTCACTTTACAGTAATTGCTTACAGATGCAACTCATCATCCAAGTTTTTAATGCACAATTAGCTGCCCAATTATGTTGAAAATGCACTTGAATGCTTAAATAGACAGCCACACCCTGAGGCCCACCCAATTGTTTCTCTGCTCTCATTTAAACACACAATCATTTCATCCCTCCCTCTTGTTTATAGTGTTATGGTAGAATGTAAAAACTGTACCCTGCACCCCTGCAGGCACATAATTTGAACATGAGAAACAAGTATGCCTTTTTGAAAACATAACCCATTGCATTCTATGGCAATTCATGTTTCTTAAATAATAAATTCAGAGATTTTACAACCCCAAATGCGTTCTGTTTTGCACATGCTACAGCTACAGCCTTACCTTTTGCATATATAACAGAGGTTGCAGCCGTCTGTAATAATCAGTTAACATTATTAAAGTTTTTAAGTGCTAATTTGAATCAAAATGCATTTTCATACTTTGCTGATCTTTCTTTACTTACAGTGACGGTAACCCTGTTTATAATCAACAGCGTAAGTCATAAATGGAGTATGGATATGGAAGGGTAAGTGGTGCTTGTTTTTTTAGTGAATGTTGAAGGGTATGCACTGGAAATAGGATATTAGCAAACCAAGCAGGAAGAGCATGTTGTCTGATCACATAGTCATCAGAGTTTCATTTTTCTTTTCCAAAGTGCATGTAGACTATCAGTACGATCATCACTGAGACCAACTAACACAAAGATTAGTCTTTCACATATCCGAATAGCTCCTAGGCTCTCCAAGGCTACTTTTAGTGTACCAAGCATAGGTACAGTCTACAAAACTATCAGCAGAGAACTGAAGTTTCAGGTAGCTAGTAAGCACTAGCCCCTCTCCCCTCTTTTTCATTTAGATTATGTATTAACTACTAACTCTCCTCCACGAATAAGGTAAAGTCTAGAACTAGCTCCTTCTGTAGCCAAGGAGTGGTGAACCTTTTCCCTCCCAGTGGCGACTGAGAAAATCAGTACCAGCTCTGAAGACCGCACAGACGTTGGAAGCAGGTGCAGTTAAGGGATGTGCTCAGAAAGAAGAAGGTCCAAATCATGGATCTGTGCCATGAATCTGTCCCCTATTTTTGTGTGCATATCTTCAATCTTCCCCTTACCCTGATCTTAGTTCTTTCAGTGCTTGGAGGCAGAAACTGGATCCAAAGGCCACATCCAGGAACTTGAAAGGGTTCACATAAAAACTAGCCATGGGCAGCATTTGGCCCCTGGACCTGAGGTTCCCCACCCCTGCCATCACTCCTTTTAATGAAGCCATAGATGTGGAACAGATGCTTCATTAATGAAAGGTTCCTGCTCTTGGGGGGAAATCCTGCCATATGTTTTTTCATTCTATTTACCTAACTGCCCCTGTTAAGATCTATTACATTTCATGGACAAAAGTGCCAACAAATAATCAATAGGAATTGAGATGTTGTTGCTACAAACAAGCTGCTAATAACCAACAAAAAGAATTAGTAGCCACCTTGGTAACTGGTAAAAGTGCTGCTGCCTCTCTCCATTACTGAAGTCGCAGAACTGCTCAACGCTCCAGATCTCATTGATCTCCCAAGCACAACCACAGGAACTGGAAATTTCCTCATCCACAACCACAAGGCCATGGTAAAAGGAGTGCGTAGGGAGATTAGGTCCGAGAGGTAAGGGGGAGCTTGGTCGTGGAGTGTTTTGAACGTGAATACCAGGAGTTTAAACAGGATACGTTCAGGAAGGGGGATCCAGTGAAGAGAGAAGAGGAGAGGCTGCACATGGTCAAAGCGATGGGCAGAGTGAATGACCTTGACAGCGGAGTTTTGGATTGTGATAAGGGGGGACAGGTGAGAGCGAGGGAGTCCAGCAAGGTTTCAAACATTCAGATTCTGGCTGCACTGGGTGCTTGTGGCTGTGGTACTGTGTCCACACAGTTGCAGTGGCAGACCTGTAGCAAGGCAATAAAGAAAGCCATTACAGATGTATGAACAGAACAGGGTTCGGATGTTCAGCCGTTTGGCCCGAAAACCTAATTTGGGCTCAGGGGTTCGGTCCAGCAGAGTTGTTCGGTGGAGTTCAGACCTGCCGGGAGGCTTCGGGCGCTCTAGGGACCCCCCAGGAGTACCTGTGGCGGCATGGCAGGCCGTCAGAGACCCAACAGCAGCGGCAGACTGGGAGATAAAGCTGTTTGTTTACAAACAATTCCTCCCCATGTGAGTGATCAGAAGGTTGTTACCTTGTAAAGAAGGTTCTTTGAGATGGATCCCAACATTCTCACAACTGGGTTGTGCATGCTCACCCTATTCAAATAACAGACCACATGATGGTCTTGAGCTCCTCTAGTATAAAAGCACTTTCCCCCTCAGAATGACAGTTTCTTCCAACCCTTTCTAGGCATATAAGAAAAGAATTCCATGTGGGGCTGGAAAGGTGGATGTTGTGAGAATGTTTGGAGCCATCTCAAAGAACCTTGTTTACAAGGTAGAAACCTTCTGTTCTTCTTCGAGTGGCTCCTCACAGGCCCTTTTTACATGGCTACGCAGGGTGGTGGGTCTGTGAGCGTGCTGGTGCATGGGCGGGGCATGCACATGGCCGCACACGCATCCCCACTCACCCCCCCACTCATCCACACCCACTACACACTCTATCTATCTATCTATCTATCTATCTATCTATCCACCCACCCACCCAGGGATGGGGGGGACACAGACAGCTCACAACAAACAACACAGGGAGGGGTACAAAACTGAAATGAAACCTAAATCAATCTAATTCTACTCTAAATAAATCCAAAAACAGTGGAAGGGAATCAGGGATGGAATATATAGTGGGAGGAGGGAAGGATTCAATGGAGGGTAGGGAGAAAGAACACAGAGAGGGGTAAACAATAAAAATAATGCCTAAATCTATCTAATCTAATCTAAATAAATGAAACTATGGAGGTAAATGTGTGGGAATGGGTGAAATAGGAGGAGGATGGCAATGGATTAGGAACACAAACTGCTGGGAGAGGGAGACTTCTGAAAATGCCTGCTGACAGGATCAGTGGCTAGCTCAGAAGGAATTGGAAGGGGGGAGGACAATGACTTTTGTTACTTGCTACGCCCGTCTTACCACAAGCCCCATTGGCTCTGTGCAGCCTAGTCCCATGCCAATTGCAGACTGCCCCCCTCTCCCTGGGCCTTCCAGCCCTGTTTTTCCTGCCCAAACACTGCCGAACTCATCCGAACGCTGCTGAATTGTTCAGGGCTTCGGGAGTTCAGTTCGGCCATTTGGTTCAGCCGTCTGAACGGGCCGAGTTCGGGCCAAACACCAAATGCCTGTACCGCATTCACACATCCCTAAAAGCCATTAATTCAGACCGCCCCACCCTACCTGCCCCTGTGTTTCATTACCCCTGCCCTCAAGTGCAAGTGTTTCCAAACCCCAGCCCACAAAGTGGCTTATTGCTATACCATACCACGATTCTCCACTTCAAGCCCTATTCTACCCGCCTTCTCTGCACCCCTGCCTCCCACACCCTTCCTTTTCCACCTCCAGCCCCAAAGCAGATTATTGCTATACCATACCACCATTTTCACACACCTCTTCCATACCCCTTCTGATCTGCTTCAGCGTCCACCTGTCCTTCCCACCCACTGTAACGGATGTTCTTCCTGACTAACTGTAGGGGAGTAAAGTATCACCATTCGTATCCTCACCCCTTCTCTCCACAGCCACCATTTTGGCTTCTTCCTCAGCCCACCATGGTGCCTCCCCGCTGCCAGCCCATGGTGCCTCCCCATCCCCCAGGCCATGGTCCTGCTATGGTGCTTTTCTCCCCCCACCCCCGATCCAGCCTGCAGTCTCACGGCAAACACAGTAAATGGGGGGAAAAAACCACCCATAATTAGATAGCAATAAATTAAAGCTTTTATCCTCCTCTTCAGTAAAGGTGACTTACAGGTCCTCTACTTCCTCCACAAGTACTTCCAGAGGTGCCTAAAATGAGGGCTGGCTCTCCATCTTGAGGGGGCAGACTGCAAGAGTCATGGTGTTCATGTATAACAGGTTGAGGCTATCAGACAGGCAGGTGGAAAGGCATAGTCTAGACAGAGCATGGGTCAAAAATGGGGGGCCAGGTAGCATGGATGTTAGCAAATGATCATCAAAGGATAGTCAAGTAGCGCGTAGGTCAAGCCAGGAGGTCAGGTAGTGTGCACTTCAGCAAAGGGACCAGATGGAGGCATAGTCACTATTCGTCAGGTATAGTGTAGGTCAAGTCAGGGGGTCTGATAGCACATATGTCAGTAAGTGGATCAGACAGAGGCTTAGCCAGGCCTAGCACAGATCAAGCCAGAAGGTCAGGTAGTGCAGGCACTAACAGATTGGGATCCAGGAAGCAGCAACAGGCAGGAAGTAGTTCAGGAGGAAGGTGGGGGGCATGTAGAGGCAAGGTAGCAGGTGGAGGCACAGTGAGTTGGTAAGCCATTGACTGCTTGTTGTGGTCTGTTTATATAGAAGATGAAGAAGTACTTTGCCTTCCTGTTCTGCCTCACAGCTCCTGGAGCCAGCTCTGATTGGCCAGGGACACCACACTCGCTGTGGTCCTAAAGGCAGGTGCTAACTGCGGGTTGGTACTGACTGGATAAAAGGACGCCTCCGCTGAAATGGCAGGTACTAATCATGGGCTGATGCTGACTGAATTATAGGATATCTCCTCTGAAGAGGCAGGGACTAACTGCAGGCCAGTGCTAACTGGATTAGAAGCTGCCTCCCTGAAGAAGCAGGGACTAACTGTGGGCTGGTGCTGTGATTGGATGTGACACCGTGTTCTGGTTGAGGAGTGGTGGCTCTGGGGTGGGGACGGGCCCAGAGGGATCTCCACTGGCAGTCACAGCTACCATGGGGTGAGCAGGAGTGGTTGGAGCTGAAGTAGCTGGAGTGGGAGCTGGCAGTGCAGGAGCCGTATCAACCCACTTCTGACTCCTGGCGAAGGGCAGCTGTAGAGGTGGGATGCCATGATGACTCCATCTACATAGAGGGAACTGGTCTAGCAGCTCATAGTAGCAGGCAGCCCTCCACATCGCATGCATAGACTTACCATAGTTGACTGGCTGTCATTCTGAACCATGTTTGTTCTCCTTAAAATGCAAATATAACAGTTCGTGAGGAGAGAGAGTTGGCACATACTGTAAACCAGGGTGACCTGGGTTAATGCAAGCTTGAATTTGGCATGTGTTGGCCTTTTAAGGTGGACGTGGAGTGAGAGCAGAGAGAGGGGCAGGAAGTGGTCACTCCAGGAAAGTTCTAGGCTTTTTGCCCACAACTACAGACTGGTATGTGGGCGAGGCTGCACACAAGCTAATTGACGGGGTACGGACACGTGGGCACACATTAGCCTGGATTTGCTTGCACAGCAGACTCTGCATGTCCTGAGACCCTGCCGTGATTGGGGACTGCGTGTCCGTTAAGTGGTGGCTATGTGGTCGGTGGGGGTGAATATCTGGGGAACACCTAATAAACAGGCAGGTGGACTCCCACCTGGTGTGGATTATTAATCAACCACAGTAAGGTGGAGTGACTTGGTCAAGAACGTTGTGTCAGTGGCAGAGGCCTCCAGTTCTCCAGTTTGCCAGTTCAGGCACTACATCATAATGGCTAAATCTCTTTTTATACAGTATGACTAATAACCACAGTTTTAGCGGTACCCAAATCATTTCCACTCAAATGTATTAGCATCAGTAAATCAGCAGCTAGTAGCTACTGTCATGCATTCAACAGCATGGGTATTAATTGGTCCCATTTCATATTCTTTTTGTCTGACCAATGCAGCTTGACAGTATCTAATGGGATATTCAGATGCACACCATGGATTTTTAAGTGATCACTTTTTCTCTCCAAACATATGAGCTACCTTTTATTCAAACCTACTTCCACACCCTTCTGGCACCTGTTAATGGCTAACCATGGACAGAATGCTAATTCTTTTTAATATGATCCTATTTTTCTGTCTGCAGTCTTAATGGCATTTTAAATATATCTGACTGCTTCCTGTTAATTTGCTTAATATTTTTTCTTTTGACAATGAGATGACTATGCCATTCCCTTTTTTATTAAATATTTTATTATATTTTAAATATTTCATATTTAGAAATATTGATAACATTTCACAAACTTCCAGTGGTTAAAAACCTGTTAAAGGTATCAGTTAGTGTAACAGTGCTACATGTTACAAAAATAAAACTGTATTAATCAATCCCATGGATGCTATAGGATCTTTCCTGCATGGGTCCCAAATGTCAGAATTCATGAGAACTATCTTCTTTCATAAGTGGGGCTGGGCCAACCTACTAAGTGGATTAACAGTGGGTAAAAACAGATGTGATAGCAGCCTGCTGTGACCTGCTTTGTCCTGGACCTCACCTTCATGTATGTGCAGACACCTCCAGATGTTGGCCCAGGATTGCCCCAGGCCATGTCAGTGGTAGCCCAGACTGTGACCTCAGAAAACCTCCAAGGTCACAACCCAGGCTAAGGTCCACTTAACCAAGCCAAAGCAGGCAGCAGTGGGCTATCACATCTATTGCCGGGTCCCGGGGCCATCATGGCTGCCCATCTTAGGAGGGGGGCGGGGCATTGGATGCCGCATGGGGGCAGTGGCACCCCAGCCGTGGGCACGTTTGTTTGGCAGATTGGACCATTTCCGCCATGGTTTTCCTCCCAAGGTTGTGCTGGGCCACTGCCTCACCACCATTGCATGTGTTTCTACCCTTTGTTGCCATTTCTACAACAATGTAGATTAACCTAGGGGGAAAAAAATCTATATTTTACATTCTTAATATATATTTTCCATTTGGATCAGTGCTTCAGTAGTTAAAGATAATATTATCTTTCTGCATTCCAGAGGTATAAAATGACTGGGAATTGTATACCTTTGCACCATTCCTGGCATTAAACCTCAATGCCACATTATAAGAGAGCAGCCACACAAACTAGGAGATAATTATTGTTCCCCGATGTAATCATAAATCTGCAAAAATCCATCACTTCCTGAATTTGTTGACATCATCCTGATTCTGTAGCTGCTCTTACAGATGTTGCTATTGACAAACATTGTTCCAGTGGCTATCCAAGTGTCTTTTCCCATCAACTGTTGCCCAGAAGATATTATGTTTATATGGGCTTTCAGATTACCGCAGACCAGAAGCAGGCTGATGCACTTATCTATACATAACAGTGGCTACGTGATTGAAGCAGTTGTGTGTTGTCTGCAATCCTGATTTCTTGGAACCCACTCCATGGTAAGCATATATATGGTGAATATTTCTACAAGCAGACAGAATAGCCAATATGTTCTGAAAATGAGTGGCTAGCATCATATTTGGTAGCATCAAATGAGTCTGTCTGAGGTCATTCTATCCAGTCACCACTACTGGCATGCAAAGGCATGGCAACATTGTAATAACATGGAGGAAATGTTTTAAACATATAGTGTTTGTTTCTATTTTGCTCTATTTTATTTCCTCCATTACACATTGGCCCATTCTTGACCCATGCAATGTAAGGAAGATTTCAGAGGAGCACATTCATACTGCATATGTTTGATGTTTGTGGTCAGTGATAATACAACCTCATTTTTAGACAGAGAAGCTGAGCATTCGTTAACTTATAAATAATTAAATTAAATTAAATTAAATTAAATTAAATTAAATTAAATTAAATAAATCATTAACTTCCACTAAAAGCATTTTTCAGAAATGGAAACACTGCTCCAGAGGCCCCATCTTTTTATTATATTTACAAACCAGAAAAGTGTTTGTCAATAGCCAAATTTGGTAACAACACTGGCTTATTCTAGATATAACCAGGTAAATTTGTCAAAGGACTGGAGCAGCTGGGTCTCTTAAAAAATGCCTAGCATCTACTCTGGAAGTGGTTAGTGCTATTATGCCTGTAATTTGGGAAAACATATTTTGGGATATCTTAAATATAAATGTACTGTCACCCTGATTTTACTGTACATAAATATTAATAAAATTAACATTTAATAAAGTTAATATTTATAATATTAACATAAAGTTAATATTTATTTATTTATAAAGTTAATGTTTATAATATTAACTGTCCATAATACACTGTTTTTAATACACTGTTCCTTACATAAAACTACTCATCTAAACTGATTGTGCCCTAGCTTAGGTTTGCACCCTACGGTTGTATTTGACACCAGTTCAAATAGCCTTGTAGGTATCACCTTCAAAGCTATTGTAGCTATTGCCTTCAAAACCTGACAGGTCTCATTGAGGCGCTCTCTTAATCTACTCTTTTCCACAGAGAACAGATCTTGTTTCTTTAACCTTTTTGAATAACTAAGATTATCGTGTCTCGGTGGCACTCTGCTTGCCCTTAGCTGCACCTTCCCCATTGCTATAATGTCCCTTTTTCTAATAAGGTGACCAGGACTGTGCAGTTTTCCTAATGTGGGCTCATTAGATGCTTGTGCTGTGCTAGAATAATTTCCTCAGACTTGCATTCAGCAACACTATTTATGCATCCTAGCATATTGTTTGCTTTTACTTCATTTTCCTGCTCTTAAGCACTATGCAAAATACTTTAGAATTTTTCTTCCCTAACTGAGAAATCTGTCTCATTTTGTTGCGAGGAAGGTTACATATGATACAAATTCAAAATATTATTCTATTCCTGTTTGTTGTAGAGTAATGTAGTCCAGGACAGAGGACAGGTTTGTGAGGGGTACAAATATGATTTTAGTGGCAAGCTCAGTGTGGTATTCTCCAGTTAATCATTTCCCCAATTCTACTATCCCATTTACTCCCTCTCCCAACACAGGATCATACCTGGGGCTCAGAACGAGTCCAAGGAAGGGGCTGGAAGCCCTGTTAAGGGAGAGTGTTGTGTTTGAATGGACTGTACAAAGGCACTTATTGGCAGAGGGAACTTGTGGTGGTTAAGCAGCAGCTGCTGAGGAGTCAAAGAGGAATTGTAGAATTTCTATATGGGGTGGGAGGCAGGGGGAGTTGAACTACTGGAGGCAAATGTTGCAGTATGGAAGGTGGGAAGGGACCTTGTTTCTGTGAATGAGGACAGAGACTCCCAGGTTGAGGAATCTGTGGAAGGCAGGATGGTTTGGAGGGAATCCCTCTATGTTAGTGGAGGGGTGTATGTTGGTGAAGGATTGTGATCTCCCATGGTCCTCCCCTACCCAACTCTATAAGTAAAGCAAGCTTGGGGAAGTGAATCAGTCTGTGGCTGGTTGCGAGTGGGATAAGACCTCAGGCCAGGCAGGCTCACACTAGGCAAATCCAAACATGACAGTGGCCTGCTTAGGCCCACTTTGCCCCATGGGCCACTGTCACTTGTGGTTCCTGGCTGCCAGATGTTGACCCAGGGTATTCTGGGTTGTGTTGGTGGCTAGTCGAGGCTCCCACCCCCAGAACCAGCTGAGGTAAGTACCCAGGTTAAGCGGGCTGGGTTTGGCTCGGGGCTGGTCTGCTGACCCTGACTACCTCTGTCATGGTGGCCATCATTAGCCACCATGGCTGCCTGTCCCGGGTCAGCCCAGGATGTGGCAGCTTGGTCATCACATGTGGATTTTCTGAATCAGAGATGTTCAGGATGCTGAGTGGAAAAGACCTACAGAGTGGCTATATGCTATTGAAACATCTAATTCTCTGGCAGCAACAGAAAACCAGGCCATAAGAGTGGAACTGTGTGATCTGGAGGTAAGATCTGACACCTTTATCGGGGCTTACAAGGATATAGAGAGTGCATGGAAGAGAGAAGGAGGTTTCCTGCATTGGGAATGGGTCAGGGGTTGGGATGGATGGGACTGTCTGAGGCAGCAGAAGAATATTTTATTTATTTATTTCGTAGATTTATACCCCGCTCCTCCTGCAAAAGCAGCCCGGGGCGGCTTACAACAATAAAAACACAATAAAAACAATTTAAAACATCCAATATAACAATATTAAAACAGGACTCAATATGTCAAATGAGGTAATAAATAGTAGATCAGGTGGGGGAGCTAAAAGCCCCTCACCCTACCCTCCCACCCTCCCTAAAAGCCTGGGCGAACAGCCAGGTTTTGCAACAGGCTAGGGGCCAGGCGAGCTTCCTCCAGAAGGGAGTTCCAAAGACGCGGTCTGGTCACCGAGAATGCCCTCTCCATTGTGGCCCCCCGTTTAACACGGGGGACCTCCAAGAAGGCACCCCCGGCGGACCAAAGGAGCCGCTCTGGGGCATGGAGGGCGAGCCGGTCCCTGAGGTATGAGGACCCCAGACCGTGTAGGGCTTTATAGATCAACACCAAAACCTTGAACCTGGCTCGGCACGCTATCGGCAACCAGTGCAGAGCTCAGAGCACAGGTGTAATATGCTCCCGACGGCCCGTCCCCGTAAGGAGATGAGCCGCTGCATTTTGCATTAGTTGCAGCCTCTGGACCAGGAACAAGGGAAGCCCCACGTAGAGCACATTACAGTAGTCTAGCCTCGAGGTGACGAAGGCATGGATGAGGGAGGCCAGGTC
>QEPC01002305.1:1752388-1774314 GCA_003113815.1 Sphenodon punctatus | reverse complement strand
GCTGTTGCTGATAGTTACTTTGTCTGTGTGTGGGTTGAGGATTCTGTATCCTTTGGAGTGTTCGCTGTATCCAACAAGAATCCCTTCCACAGCTCGGTTTTGTAGTTTGGTGTGTTTCTCTTTTGGAATGAACATGTATGCCTTGCATCCAAATACTTTGATGTGTCCCACACTAGGCTGCTCTCCATACCAGAGTTCATATGGGGTTTTATTCACTGTTCTTGAGGAGAGTCAGTTCTGTAGATATGTCGCCGTAACTACTGCCTTGCCCCAATATTTTTCTGGCAGTCCAGAGTCAGTCAACATGCACCTGATCATTTCTGTTAAGGTTCTGTTCTTTCTTTCAGCTACCCCATTTTGCTCGGGCGTGTATGGTACCGTCTTCTGGTGCTCTATCCCGTGGGCTCTCAGGAAGTCTTCAACTCTCTTTCCTGTGTATTCGCCTCCATTGTCGGTTCGGAGTATGAGCAGCTTGCATTGGAATCTGTTGCTTGTCATGGTTATGTAGTCCCTTAATTTTTCCAGTACTTTAATCCTTATGCTTCATGAGGTATGTGACTGTGTATCTTGAGTGGTCGTCTATGAATGTCATTATGTATCTGTTCCCTCCAGGTGTGGGTATTTTCATGGGGCCGCACACATCGCTGTGTATGAGGCCAGACGTGACTTTTTGTTGGTTCCCACCGGGGATCTCTTTGACCACGCTTTCAGGGATTGTCTGGTGGGGAGCCCCGGAAGTGTGGTTGAAATTGACCCCATGTGGGAATTGACCGTGGTGAACATCTGGCGGCCGCCTAACAGACGTTCATGGTGCTGTGGCCCCATGTGGGTATTGACCATGGTTCACTGTGATCTCGTCATGTCTGAAAATACCCAGTGTAATGTCCTTACAAGAATCATGAGAAGAAGCGTGTCCTGAATCAGGAGGAGAAGAGCGTCCTGAACCAACTGTTGAAATCAGCACAAGCTCAACTGAGATGCAGGAACAAACCCAATCACCTGCAGATGTTGAAATCAGAAGATCTACCAGGGATAATAAAGGCAAACTGCCCACCCACCTGTCCTACAAAGCAAGTACCGACAGACTGTCTGAGCCATCGACATGGGAAGACGTCTTACAAATGTCAGAGGAGGAACACAACAAATGGACAAAGGCAGCTACAGAAGATATGATAGCAGATGCCCTGACAAAACCTTTAGCAGGAGAGCACCACCGAAAGCTACTAAGTAAAATGGGTTTAGTAGATTAACTTCTGTCTGCTGAGAAAGGGTGTTGGCATATGCAACATCCATAAGTTAATGCCTGCTGTATTAAGAACAGTAATTGACTATAGAGCCACCAGATGGCACTGCTAAGTTTATGTGTACGTGGAAGGGAGATGGGGTTTTGCAGTTGAATTCCTTTGTGTAACCACTCCTCCTTCCCTTCTCTCTCTTTGTCTCAGTCTCCATTTTGTCTTACTACTAGCTAGATGTAACTAAGGATCTGTGCCTGAGAAAGCTTAAGTAAAGTTCTGTTTTAAACCTTCAGCTGCATTTGTCCTTACTAATTGCAAATCAGTTATTACTCTGCAACACAGAAGACCTTGGAATCCATGAAAGCAAAGTAGTGTAACCATCCCTGGTGATATAATATTGCTAATATGTATTTATTGTATTTAAATGTTTAATATACTTCACTTGGGCACTTCTGAAAATTTAAGTTTGCATCCCTCCCCACTCATCCTTTCCTGCTGCATCTCTGAGTTCATTCACACAACAGGGAAAACACCAGACTCAGCCCATTTGGCCTTTCCCTGTGAGCAAACCACTTCACACAGCAGTAGACACGTGTGGTTTCTTCTGCAATGAGCTGTTCAGGACCACAACTGACATTTTATCTACGTATGGAATACTGACCGATGATGCACTGTGCATGCTCCTAGAATATTATACCAATTTTAAACTCTGGTATTTTCTACAGTTGCTAAGGAGGAAGCAGGAATTTCAGTGTCATCTCAGTTTGCATAATCTATTAAGCCTCAAACACAGGCTCAGTTCAGAAAATCCTTTCTCCAGCTCTTACATCTGATAAAAGCAAAATATTTCTGCCAGCCTGCCAGTTGTCCCCATTTCCCCCAAACTAAAGTGGTGGGGAGGACACAACACTGGAGACTCAGTTATATACCATGCTGCCATGTAAAATTACAGTTCCATTTAACTTTCACAGCTGACAGAAGAGAGCTCCCCCCCTAAACCCCTCTTACTTTAAATATAAACAGTTAACTTTTAAATCTTAAGGGTAATAGCAACAAACATACACTTCTCTAAAAACATCTAAAGGTTTTGTTTTTTTAAAAACCCTTTTCCAATTGTATTCAGTGCTCTTAATCCATGGCACCATTCGAAACAAAGCAGATCAAAATAGCAAAGTGTCATGCTCCCCTTAAACAATGAGCTAAAACAGAAACAAAAATACTTAGCATAGAAGTCCTTTCTCACAGAATCTCCTTTTATTTCTTAATTAGATTGACTCCCAAAAGATTATAGCTGTCCAAGTATCTGTCACCCTCTCCGGCAGCACAACCACACATCCATAACCAGCTGTAGAGGTAACCTGACACTGACTGATGCACTCCAAACTAGACTAAACTATGACTCGCCACTACAACTGCAATAATCCCGGATGTTTTTAATGCTCATGGCAAAAGAATAGTATTCAGGTACTACAAGGGACTTGCCATGAGTCATAAAGCACCTACTCCAGAGTCGTCTCATTGAAGCTCTGTCTGGAGTAAGTGGTTTGTCGATTGTGGCCATGTTCTATGAGGTAGCTGCAGGGTTGTTGTTTTTTATCAGAGGGACATTAAAACGTATCTGCTTACAACAAAGCCTTTTCATTGCTCCTCTTGCCATGATAGATCTTAATGAAATAATTTTTTTTGAAAGTCTGAACGGAATCCAGGCCACACTGAATGACAGAACTGAATGGCAGAAAAATGATTTGCTTCCAGAGCCACTTTTAGACGAGTGGGCCAATCTAGTGGATTGAAAAATCCACTTTTAGACAAGTCGTACAGGGGGCATTTAGATGCACCGGAAGTCACTGGCCGCCATTGGAAACAGTGGCAACCAGCAGCTCGCACATTCTTTTTAAAACCAGATTTGTCAAACACCAATATCAAGGTTTGAAAAATCCGGTTTGAAAAATAATGTGTGAGCCGCTGTTCCAATGGCGGCCGACCGACTTCTGGTGTGTCTAAATGCCCCCTGTGCAACTTTTCTAAAAGTGGATTTTTCAATCTGCTAGATTAGCCGCTAGTCTAAAAATGGCCTCCATTTTGATAAAGTGTTCTTATTCCTCTTTATCCACTTTTACTCTTTTGGGGGTGGGGGGAACCCACTAGTGGTTCTATTAAAAAAATTAAAATGTGGTGTCTGGAACCAAAGTGGTTCAATTTAGTTTTCCAAATGAAAGAACTCTTAGATTTTTTTATTGCTATTTGTTTAATGTGCCTTATATTAAAGATCTCTAGCTGCTCGGAGAAAGAGGAAACATGTCACCTGTAGTTATAACTTGATTCATATGTATTTCTGAGTGCTCTCTTTCACCCCTTGTGGAAGACACACTATTAATTAGCAAAGCAGAGAAAAACGAAGTCATTAAAGCCATATCTCCATTGGCATAGTCACAAGAACTATGGGATATAAGGTAAGTATGATGTATATGATGTAAGGTGAGGCAAGGCTTAAGGGCTTGGTCCTGCACTGCAGGGCTAACCAGTCCCTCAATCTGCGGTACTCAGTCAGTTCTTGAATAGCTCCATATGAACTGCTGCTTCCGGAAGATGGGAATGGCCAGTTCCTGAAGGGGTGATGGATGCTCTCATCCCAGAGTTTAAGACTGACTGAGGGCTGCAATCCTCAGAGCTCCTCAGTGCCCAGGCCTGAATAGGTTGCCATCTATGTATATTTTCCCAGGCCACTGGCACCAATGCAGGCCCTGCAACATGTATGTTTCATAAGTGGCCTGGAAAAATATACATTGGTGGCAACCCTAGGCCTGAGCAATACAAACCTGAACTCCAGCCCACCTGTCAGTCCTCTTCATCCTCCTTTGGACTGACTTCCTGGTCCTAGCTCTGTCTTTCGGACTACTGGCCAGAATCCTCCACCCATTTAAATGACTGACAAAACTCTCATTGGGCATTTTTACGCACATGTTAAAGTTCCAGATTTTTCAATCTTCTGGGTTTGCAAGTCCACAAGTAAGTTCCAGATGCATTCTTCACACACACACACAACCCTGAGGCAGTTCCTGGATGCATTCTTCACACAAACACTGCCCTGAGGCAGCCTAAAGTAGTCGCAGCTGTAGATGTGACAGGCTGCCATGGAAACGAAGTGTCCACAGCTGCCTGGAGTAAAGCAGTTTACCAGGAGAACGTTTTACACACACAAGTTCTGGGAGAAGTTCTATGCAGAAGTTCAAAGATCCGGATGTTTAAGATCTGGGTGAGTGATTTAGACACACGGTGTTTTTACACACACATTTATCCTGGATGTTTCCTGTTACATCCTAAACTTTCTGTGTGTCTAAATCACTCACCTGACTCTTAAACATTCAGATCTTTGAACTTCTGCATAGAACTTCTCCCAGGACTTTTGTGTGTAAAAAGTTCTCCTGGTAAACTGCTTAACTCCAGGCAGCTGTGATCACTTGGTTTCCATGGCAGCCTGTCACATCTACAGCTGTGGTTACTTTAGGCTGCCTCAGGGCAGTGTTTGTGTGAAGAATGCATCCAGGAACAGCCGCAGGGCAGTGTGTGTGTGAAAAATGCATCTGGAACTTACTTGTGAACCCAGAAGATTGAAAAATCCAGAACTTTAATGTGTGTGTAAAAATGCCCAATGAAAGTTGAGGATGTAACAGCAAACATCCAGGAGAAACGTGTGTGTAAAAACACCCATTGACTAATGGTAGAAGTTGTCATGAGTGTTGGCTCCCTAGCTCTGATTTTGGAATTTGATCCTGCTCTGGTTCATAACTAATGGTTCTTCAGTGCCGCCAGTTCTGGCTAAGGTGCTGCTGCTGTAGGTCCTGATTTGATGCTGAGCCTGGAAGGACTTAGCATGGCTCTGATTTCCCACATTGTGGTTGCCTAACTAGGAACATTAAGGTCAGAACAAGCAACCATGACATGACACCTGTCTGGGGAAAACTGCAGGTACAGAGGCTATTATACTGGCCTCTCTGATCTTTTTTCATAGGTGGTTTCTCTGTCTACAACATGTGGCAGAAAATACAAGGCCATGTCTCTCAGCCTGTATTCAAACATCGCAGCTACTCAGGATAAAAATGTGATGCTGGCCTACATTGACCTGCTGTGGCCCAGGACTCACCTGCACGTGTGACCCTGTGCCACCATATGTGGGCCCACTACTGCCCAGGGGCTGGTAGACAGCTGGCCCGTGATGTGCCCTGGACCGAATTCTGGATTCCCATCCTGGGCCAAGGGCCTCCCACACAGGCCAAGCATGTTTGTTCAGCCCTGCCATCCCCACTGTGGGGCAGTGGCTGCCATGGCTAGGGGGGTGGGACACTTGGAGCGGGGGCAGGACCGGCCACTTGCATGTTGGTTGCGGTTCCCCCTACCCGGGTCGTGCAGGTGGTAGGATGGATCTCTCAGTGGAATGCACATTTGTTCCGCGGTGCTCGCCGACCGGGAGAGTGGCTGCCACGTTTTTCGCCCTGGGCTGGGGAGCCACCCCACCACTTGCACGTTTGTTGTTAGTCCATTTTTCTGTTAACTGAGGTTATCTGTGGTGGTCATATAGCCACTGGCTTGCTGTGTGCAGTTGCTAGCAAAATCTCAGGAGTTACTTAGGGACCTGTGTGTTTGCTGCGTTTTACTTGTTGGTGGCAATGAGGAAAACACAGTGGGCATAGGTCCCTGGGCTTAGTCCAAAGATCTGCAGACCAGACCAACTCAACCTGAAGCAAAAATATACAGGATTTGGGGAATAACAATGTAAAAAAAAAAATCCACTCTTCTATGTTTGTAGAGCATTGTATATTGCCCATAATCCCAGTGCAGTTAAATAAGAATTTAGACAACAAACTCACTGTGATCTCTTTGACAGTCTTTAACTCCGAAAGAATTACAGCTTAACGTAGCCTTACTGATAGCTAGGTAAACTTCCTAAAACTGACATATGTCTAGGTGTAATGGGTCCATAAAATTCACCATGATAGACAGCAATTTCCACCAACAGTGGGTCTTCCTATTAGAGAAAAGCAAGAACAATGCTGGTATGTTAGAGTGGGTTACAGAGTGTAGATCTGTGATACCAGCAGCTATAGTCTACTGTACTGGTTTCGGACTTCCCTTTCATAAACTCTTATTGCCCTGATTTCTGATCTCAATAGCTTCTCTCTGTTCAAAGGAACCTATAGTCTATGGAGCATGTCTCTAGTACCCACACTTTACTTCGAAGGTTTCTGAACTCTTGTAACAGAGCACTTTCTTCTGCAGCTGTGCAGATAAGGAAAAATCAATTTACCTCTCAAACTACTTTCCCCTCTGCAGTCTAAGCACAATAAAATACTACAAGGTAACACCTACAGCCCCAGAAGAACTGCATAATGGGGTCACAGTAATGACTCCATAGGTAAAGGCAAATTTTTGTTTCTGTCTGGAGGAGTATATACGTATATGGAAGTTCCTTTAGTTTTTGAGCCCTCTAGTGGAGCTTACTTTATTTCTTCTTAAAAGCTGCCAGAAATAGCTAAACCAGCACTATGGGTATGTAGTTAGGCCTTATAAGTTTCATCATATTTAGTAACCACGGTTTGTTCGATCTATTTTGTTCATATAGTGTCCTTGTATTGTCTTATGTTAATAGCAAATACTGGCACTATCACATGTGGCCTTTTTGTTTTCCTTCAGGACACTATCCTAAGACTTACATTTTCTAATGCTCACTTTCAGTCAGTAGGTGATTATTTTTCATATAATGAAATTAACTGAATGATCCATTTCAGAATTCTGAGATGTAGAAACATTCTTTCTTTTTCAGCTGTCAAAAAGCATAATTTCCCCCCCTCGTAATTTTAAAATTAACTTGATGTAAAAATGTTCAAAGCAGTTGTATGTGATTGTCCTTGGTGAGCACGCACATACAGGTTCAGCTAGAGCTAAAATAAAATGTTATTCAAAGTCATAAATGTTTAGAGATGGAAACTTTCTGCCTCTTCCAGTGGAGATTATAACTTTTCCAAGATAACTAAGGTTTTTTTTAAAAATGAAAAGGTTTTCCAGTACCTACTGTGGCACTAGTGTTGTCACCTCGCACAATTTGACTCTGAGACTCCCCTAGGCCAAAATGGGAGTCGCACCATCAAACAGCAAGAATTGGCAGCCCTATGTGGCACCTGTACCGGCCCCAGTCTGCACCTGGCTTGTTACGTTTGTAAAAACAACCAACAGCTCGGATCAAATCTACAAGCAACATTTATAAGTCCTTTGGTTTTGCAGCAGACATGAAAACATACGTTCTCAGACAAACATCTTAAGACAGAGTTAAAACCCAAAAGATAACAAGCCAGACTCCCTCAAGTTAAAATAAATAAATACTCCATGGAGGAGTGAAGGGAAGAAGAGGGAGTTAGCTCCCTGGTTCAAAACTTTTCCTGACACACCACCTATGGCTATTTTCAAAAGTGACATCCCTGCCCATGGCCATGCTTACCCCAGTGTGGCCATGGGTGGGGGTATCACATCTGCTCCTACCCCGCCAGATGTTTACCACGGGTGGGAGCAGAATTAACCCTGGACTGTGGCAGGCCTAACCCTATACTGTGGTGGACTCCCGGGCAGCGTACATCCCGTGTTAAGCCCTGCCATGGTCTGAGGTAGGCGTCCTTGGACCATGGTAGAGTGGACCATCATGTCTGATGGCCTGCTCCACCTAACCCTGGCTCGTGGCCAGAGCAGATCTGGGTAGGCATGGTAGCTTCATAGGCCGCCACACCAGCCTATCAGGGAGGAGGCGGGGCTGCATTGAGGAGCGCGGGGGGCTCACCCTGGGGTGGGTTTAAGCGTGGCAGCTCACTGAGCCGTCACGTGTACCCAAAGTGTAACAAGCCATCACATGCCCATCCATCACATACGGTGTAAAGGCATAACTCTCCTGTTCAGCCATCTCTTACGTCACATCTGCCAACATCTCAAAAACTGTTCTCCACATAAACAACGTGAAAACAGACATGACGCTAATTCCAGTTTAACAACGCTTTAACATTCTTATATATGTTGCAGTGCTGCATAGGGCACCAATACAGCCCTACAACATGTATAAGAAATATTAAAACGGTGTTAAAGTGGAGTTAGCGTCAAGTCTGTTTTCACCCAAAGTCAACCTTCCTATGCTCACACCTCTGTGACAGGTCTGGTATTTCCTGAACTTTCCTGATGAGAGCAGGAACAGACACAATTGCCTCTGGTTCTTCCCATGAGTCTGAAAGAGACTAAGTCCAGTCCGAGATATTTCTGTATCTTATCTACCCATATGTATAGGGCTTCCTACAACAGGGCTGGGGAACCTCAACCCTGGGGGTCAAATGCAGCCCATGGTTTATTTTTATGTGGCAACTTTCCAATTCCTTGATATGGGCTCTTGGATCCAGTTCCTTCCCTCAAGCCCTGAAAGAGTGAGCTCGGGGAAAGGGAGCAGAGATGTGGGCATGCACACAAGGGTAGGGACAGATCCATGGCATAGATCCCTGATCTCAAATTTCCTCCTTCTGAGCTCACCCCTTAATTACCCCTGCCCCCAATTTCTATGCCCTCAGAGTTTGTATTCATTTTCAAAGTGGCCTATTGCAAGGAAAAGGTTCCCCATCCATCTACAGCCAAAGACAGCACAATGCCCACAATACCTTTTCACTATGATGATGATGCAGCATGTGTTTTGTTATCATAAAATAAAATAATCTAATGCTACACAACAGGATAGACTTTCTTTTTTTTTTTTTTTGCTGTTGCAGTGGAGTTTCAAGAACAGTGGCTTCAAAACTCTTGCTGGTGTGATTCCATTTTGAGACTTAAAATTCTGCAACCCGCACACAGCAACAAAGGGTAATTTCAGACGTGACAGGCCCGGAGGCTCGCCACGTTGAACCGTGCACCAGGATCGCTCTCAGATCCAGGTCTGTGATGAAGCCAGCCATCCTTCAGATGTGCCGGCTCCATCACTGTGGGGAATTGGGGAGGGGGCGGGGCTGCGTGGTGCGACGTGTGGCCGCACAGCCCCGCCCCCCTGTGCTCCCTCGGTCACCTGCCCACAGGGAGACGGGGGTGTGGGGGTATAGTGGCCAATGAGGCTGCTGCGCCCGATCCTGTACCATGGTTCAGGGTGCGATTCCGGACTGAGACAAGATAACTGATGTTACTTTTGCCCCTTTCCGGATCGTGGCCAATCTAACCACGGTTCTCGACCTCCAGCCAGCTGGAGGTCCATAACTGTGGTTAAGTTTGACACCCCGCCAGAGATTCACTGTGGTGAACATCTGGCGGGGGTCAAACAGATGTTCACAGGAATGCCGCCACCACAGGGGATCCACTGTGATCCACTGTGGTGAAAGGCGTTTCCGTAATGTCTGAAATTACCCAAAGACATGAAAAGAAGATCAAATACCAGACAGCATCATGACCCCGTCTGCAGACTGTGTGGCATGAAGTGAAGTCACAATGACCCGCAGTTTGGGAATCTCTTGTCTGGAATCTATGGATAGGAATTTAGGTACACATTTAAAATTGCTGACTACCTAACTCTGCAGTTGTGGGTGGGCGCAGTGGCCTCATAGGCACTGAACCCACCTGTCAGGAAGGAGGCGGGACCTCACTAAGGAGCGTGGGGGGCAGGGCCACGTGGACCCACGTCCACATGTTCCCTGCCCTCTTCCCGCCCCCCTCCCAGCCCCTTAATTGCACTTTAGTAACTTTGTGATCTGAGAATCTCAGATTCTGACATTCCATTGTTCATTACTAGGTTTTAATAACATACTCCTCAAGTACGTTTAGTCCAGGTATAAAGTACTGTTATGTAATAATCAACAGATATAACGCTGTATGAGGGAACATAGGTTATGCTATATGCTGCACTGATCCTTCTGTGCTACAATAAGGAGGGCACACAAGGGAAGAACAGTATGAGAGATTGGATTGGGAATATCAGCTTGTTCTTACAAATGCTATTTAATTAAAATAAATTTATAGCAGATTAGCTATGCCATTACTTTCAGTGATTTTCAAAATCACAACAAAAATATATTAGTGTCTCCTGCTATCTTATCTTCATATGTAATGATTTGTTAACAGCACTTTGCATAAATTAATAGAAAACAGGAGAGAATATCTGAAGGCATGAGGGAATTCACAGGCAGAGTGATAGGGAATCACTTTATTTCATTCTACCTCTTCTGGGTGTCCAGGAAGAAAAAGACTCTCTGCTCATAGTATTTGAACACTGTGGTGCTCTTGACCTGCATGTACACTTTCTTGGGATTGGGGGCTCATTACCCCACTCTAGGCTGTCATGACTCAGTTTCCCTGGCTTGCAGCTCTCACTGGATCAGCTCCCCCTCTAGAACTGATTGAGCCTACCACGGGTGAACCTTCTTGTTACCTTTTCAGCCACAGAGTTTCCCAGCACAGACTCTTCTCTCTAGGTTCATCTGTGTTTGTAAACACAGAATCAACCCCAAACTGTGTCTCTCCAATGTTAGGATTAACAATTCCACTGGACCATATGAAGTTCAGTAAAAAGAAATTTAATGAATAAATCATGAATAAGCATGCAGTACAAGATTATACTCGAGAGTGCAGAAATCAAAATAACATAAGCAATAACGCATTTCCATCTGTACTTGGATTCACCTGATTTAGGCTTACCCTAATCAAGGTCCAAGGACATTTCAGTTCATGTCACAGCCAGAGATGGAAAGCTTGGCTGGGTACCAGTCTTAGTTTCCAAAGGGCCTTACTTCATAGTTCCTTTGGTGCAGCCCTTCTCTGGCTGGTAAGGTATGATGATGCAGATGAAGCTCAACAAGCTAATCCCAACCAACTGAGATTTTTTCTTTGTCTTGTCTCCCCCCTTAAGTACCTTTCCAGGGTCCTTTGTTTGATTTTCCCACCAGGTAACTCTGCTTTCAGTCACGTCCACAGGAAGAAATCCTGTGGACTCAATGGTGTTGGCTAGTGTCACTATCTGCAGAGGTGTTTAGGCTTTTCTGAATACACACTCGGCATGACTTTGCATTTCTCCATTGCATGAAGTGAGTTTCCAGTTCTCAGCTTTCACATTACATACATGTTTAACTTTTACCTTTACATATTTGTTAGACCTGTAGTCAACATGTAGCCCAGTATCTCCTTATGACATACACACATAAGTGGACCCATTAATGCTGAGAGATGGCAGTATGTGGACTCTTAAAGAGGAAAAAGTTAGAAAGTGGATTTCTAGTAAATGTGTGGATTGTAAAGTTGATTAACAACAGAGTGATGTGTTTTCCTAAAGAATTATCTATGAAACTGTCTTTTAGAGGTTCTTGAGTCCATACTTCATACTGTGAAGATTCTGCATGTCCCAACATTATCCACCCTATAGCTAAGGGGTGAATAGCAATGTATTTATTTATTTATTTATTTAATAGATTTATACCCCGCCCCTCCTGCTAAAGCAGCCTGGGGCGGCTTCCAACAATTAAAACACAATAAAAACAATTTAAAACATCCAATACAATAATATAAAAATATTAAAACAGGGCTAAATATAATAAATACATAATAAATAATATATGTGAAATCCCATGCCTAGAAATCCACATACGAGGCCATCCTGTAAGTGACAGCCAGTAATGGTGGACAGCCATAGCCAACTTTGTCTTGATTTGGCCGACCTTAGCCCTGGCTTTGACCTGGACATAGTCCGGGGGTGAGAGCCCAGGCTAGATGCTGACACGGCCCCAGGCAATCCAGGGACAACATCTGGTGGCCCAAACCACAGACATGTGGTGGCCCATAGACCTAAACAGGCCACCATCATGTCTGTTTTTATCTATGTGTACCCCCCCAACCCACTCATTTTCCACTCTAGAGCCTGCTGCTCTTCTGCCCACCCACTGCCTTCCAAATTCTCACTCTCTCTTATGCCCACCAGTCATTTCTCTAATGGCTGGGAGACAATGAAGTGTTAGAGCCATCAATGAGATTGCCCACAAACTGCTGCTGCTGCTGCCCACCTCAATAAGAGGGAGAGAGAGACATCGAGCACTACCCCTAAAGAAGGAGTCACCTAATGAATGTGACACTTAACAGTTCACAGCCACAGTTTTGGGATGAGAAAGTGTCAGAGAGCCAACTTCAAACTTTTTGTCAAATGGAAGCCATGCAAGTGAATGCCCATTGAAATTTATTTATTTATTTATATAAAATTTGTATCTTGCCCCTCCTGCCCACGGGGCAGCCTGGGGCGGCGAACAGCAACTATAAAAACAATAAAACAATAAAACATTTAAAACTATTAAAAATTCCATATTATGCAGGAAAACAAAACATCAAACATTCCAAAAAACATTTAGAATAGTTAATAGCAGTTAGATTTAGTGTAGATAGCTAGATATAATATTAGATTTAAAAAAATTAAATAAAAAAACCCATATAAAAACAAATAAAAAACAAAAGAAAAACCATATAAAATCAAATAAAAAACCAAAAAACCATATAAAAAACAACAAAAACACACATAACAAAACATTTCCCGAATGGCTGAACCCGAACCGAACTGCCAAACCAAGAACCCAAACCCGAACCCGGCGAACTAACCGAACTGCCGAACTGAATGGACAAACTGAACGCAGCCGAACTGAACGGCTGAACCCGAACCGCGATCTGTTCGCCCATCCCTAGTGCAGAGCCCAGAGCACAGGTGTCATGTGCTCCCTGCGACCCGCCCCTGTAAGGAGACAGGCTGCGGCATTCTGCACCAGCTGCAGCCTCTGGACCAACTTCTTGGACAGCCCCACATAGAGCGCGTTGCAGTAATCCGGCCTCGAGGTGATGAAGGCATGGATGAAATGAATAGAATAGCCCTGCCCTTTGAAATGAATGGTAAATGGAATTGTAAACATAAATTAAATAAAAATGAAATGAAAAATGAAACAGAAAAAAAAGCTAACATAAACAAAACAAAAACAAAAATGCTCCCTCCTGTACATCCCTAGTTCAGAAATCCTTTTCTTTGGACAGCCAGACAGGAAAGAGTGCCAGTGAAGAACTGAATGGGATGTCCCTCATCCAAATTCCAACCACCTGGGAAATCTTCTCCTTTTGCAGTCCCAAAATTTCAGATGGACGAGGGTGTGGCCATCTGTCAGAAAGAATGCAATGCAAGCAGAGGTTAGGTAAGTGGACAGGTGGGTCACTTGGAAACTCCTCCTTTTTTCTTAATGTCCACCAAGCACAAGGCATGTCCACCATGTAGTAGCCCTGCTAGGGGCAATATGTTCTCCCCATTTCTCTCAACTTCTGCATCAGGGGATATACATTGTGCTCAAGCTTTGTGAGATGAGAGGTGCCCAAGTTTCTTCCAAATTGCTGCTGACAGTGGGAGGCACCCTGAATTCCTCAAAGCTGTGGGTGGGTGGGTGGGTAATGCAATTCTTCTCAGTTCACTCAGGTTTTAACTAAAGATCACCTCGCTCTTTACTCCCTTCTCCAGATCATTAATGAACATATTCTACAACATTGATTCCAGTACAGATCCCTCCACTAGTTACTTCTCTCCATTGTGAAAACTAACCATTTAGCCCCACTCTTTGTTTCCTATCTTTTAACCAGTTGTTGAGCCACAATAGGACACTGCCCATGATTCTTTAATTTCCTCAAGAGTCTCTCATGAGGGGCTTTATTGGACACTTTCTGAAAGTCCAGATACACTAAATCGTCCAGCTCCCCCTTATCTACATGCTTATTTACACCCTCAAAAAATTCCAATAGATTTGTGAGGTATGACTTTTCTTTCCTAAATCTATGTTGATGCTTCCCCATTATGCCATGTGTATCAGTATGCTCAGTAATTCTGTTCTTAACAACAATATCCACCAGTTTGCCCGGCACCACCATCAGGCTCACCAGTCTGTAGTTTCCAGGATCACCTCTGGAGCCTTTTAAAAATATTGTTGTTACATTTGCTACCCTCCAGTCCTCAGGTAGTGGCAGATTTTAACAATAGGTTACAAATTACCAATAGTAGGTCTGAAAGTTCATATTTGGGTTCCTTCAGAACTCTGGGATGAATACTATCTGGTCCTGGTGATTTGTTACTACTTAGTTTGTTAATTTGCTCTAGAATCTCCTTCTCCAGAGGCAGGGTAATTTCAGACATGACGGGCCGTTTGGTCCGCCACGCTGAATCCTGGACCAGAATCTCTCTCAGATCCCAGTCCCTGATGAAGCTGGCCGTCCTTTAGATCATGCTGGGGAATCTTGGAGGGGGCAGGGCTGCACGGCGCTGATGTTACTTTTGGCCCATCACAGATCGTGGTGAAACTAACCACGATTCTGGAGGTGAGGCTGGCCTCACCTCCAGAACCATGGTCAATTGATCCCGGTTGGGTGTTCACTGTGGTGAACATCTTGCCGGGAGCAAACAGACGAGCAAACTCACCACCACCACATGGGATCCACTGTGATCCACTGTGGTGAACGGCAATTTCGTAATGTCTGAAATTAACCTCACACTTATTTGTGACAGTTCTTCGAATTCTTCACCTATGAAGACTTGGTTCTGTGGGGGTATCTCCCCCACATTCTTGGTGGTGAATACCAAAGCAAAGAATTCATTTGGTTTCTCTGCAATGTCCTTCTCCTCCCTGAGTGTCCCTTTCACCCCTGGTCATCAAATGGCCCAACCAACTTTCTAGCAGGCGTCTTGCATCTGATGTACTTGAAAAAAAATTTATTACTATTTTTTGCATCCTTAGTGAGTCACTCCTCAAATTCCTTATTGGCTACTGTGAGAACTAAACTCTCACTAAACTCTCACACTAAACTTGAGAAGGGTCTCTTGCAGGGGAGATGTTGTTTAAAAGGGACCAAGTAACCTCTCTGAAGCCCTTTGACCTGGCTATTCTGCCATGCTTTTCCCGAGGGAGAGGGGGTGGGTGGGGTGGGTTAGGGTGGCTGGGTATTTTGTATTCTGTTTTAACAGTATTTTAATTGCATTACTGCTGTTTTAAATTGTTTTAATATATTGTTAGCCGCCCCAAGATGCTTTTAGCAGGAGGGGGCGACATACAAATTTTATAATTAATAAATAAATAAATAAATAAATGGGATATGCCCAGAATTCTCTTTCAAGCTTGACGGTGAGCAGGCCCCATTCCATTGTCATGAAAGGGGAATGGCTCTGGGTAGCATTTCCAGTACTTTTGGATGTTGAAAGCCTCTGGCATAGCTTTTGCCTGCTAAAGACTGGACTGGATAAGGAAAGGACATGAGACCCTGGCAGTGAATTTTGTTGGTAGGACTGCCAATAAAAGCTGTGGCCTGTTTCAGGCCATATTAAGTCTCTCTGTCTTTTCTCTTGCAATGTTCAATGCAGTGTGTCAGGCTCTGAGCTGACCTCCAGCGGAATCGTAATTGACTATGATCTCAAAGGGTGGAAACAGACATGATGACTGCGTGGCATCGGGAAGCTGCAGCAGACACTGTCTGGTCTGGGTTGGGCTGAACAAGAAATGTGCCTGTGGTCAGGCTGCTGAGGAGGGGGTGGGGGGATATTTATTTATGTATTTATTTCAAAAACTTAATATCCCGCCCCATTCCATTTATGGCGGCTCGGGGCAGCTTACAAAAAATAAATATAAAACACAGAAAACAATAAAAAAACACAGCAGCAATTTAAAAAACATACAATGGTCCAAGGATAAAATCTCCCCCCCCCCCTTTCCACTCCCCTCACCCTGCTCCCTCATCAAACACCTGCCAAAACAGACAGGTCTTACATTTCCTCTGAAAGGAGGGGAGATCCCGGGACAGACGGACATCCACTGGGAGAGAGTTCCATAGCCTCGGGGTGGCCACTGAGAATGCCCTCCCCATCATCTCTACCCGACGTACATGCAGGACTTTGAGGAGAGCGTTCCCAGCTGACTACAGCGGCTGATCCAGAACTGAGGGAGTGAGGTGATCCCACAGGTAGGTGGGGCCCAGATTGTATAGGGCTTTATAGGTAAGAACCAGCACCTTGAATTGGGCTGGAAGACTATTGACAGCCAGTGCAGGGAACAAAGCACCGGTGTTATATGCTCCTGGATGCCCATTCCCATCAGGAGATGAACCACTGCATTCTGCACTAGCTGCAGCCTCCAAACTGTCACCATGGGCAGCCCCACGTAGAGTGTATTGCAATAGTCCAGTCTTGAAGTGGATAGTGGTCAGGTCAGAGTCTGAGATGTACGGCCTTAACTGCCGTGCCAGGTGCAATTGACAAAACATGTTCCTCACCACAGACTCCAACTGAGAATCCAGGCGGAGCTGAGAATCAAGGAGCACTCCTAGACTGCAAACCTGGGGGGACCAGAGAAGGATGAACCCCATCAATGACAGGAGTCTCCACCACCCCCAGCCCCCCGGCCCACCAGCATCACCTCTGTCTTGCACGATATGTATGAATGTGTGACCGGTCGGCCCCACCTCCATGCTGCACCCAGTGCCCTGCCCCCACCATGATGGGCAGACATGGAGGCCAGTGACCTGAACATAGTCCGGAGGTGAGAGCCCTGGCTAGCCACTGACATGGCCTAAGACAATACTGGGCCAACATCTGGTGTCACCTGTGCAAACGTGCAGGTGAGGTCCAGTGCAAAGTGGGTTAAAGCAGGCCACAGCGGGTCACTGTCACATATGTTTTTACCCAATGTCACATGAAAATCCTATCCTTCTTCCTCATAGATGTATAGGGATGAGAGAAAATTGGATGGTCCCTATGCAACTATACTGTGTTTTCAGTTGTACTCAATCTATGTGGTGCGCCCCAGTCCGACTCTTTAGGGGGCTGCCAGCCTGAGCCTGTATCTGTCCTGATTCTGGACAGATCTTCAGGAGGCTAAGATGTGATGTGTTTAGGAAGAAAACTCTAACAATTCCTTTGTAAACATCAGCAATGGCAAGAATGATAATTTATTAATTAACCAGCTGTGCAAGAAACTAGGCTGCCCTACCTGAGCATTCATTCATTCCTTCATTCATTCAAATTTATACCCCACCCTTCCCTTAAGTCTCAGGGCAGCTTAAAAATACTAAAACGCATAAAAATATATTAAAATCCCCTTAAAAGCCCACCCCAACCCTCTAAACCCTCCCACACAGCCCTATCTCTGCCTGCCACACACCTGGCCAAACATAAAGGTTTGACACTGCTTCCAGAAGATGTGTAGGTTCCAACTTACACCGCTTTTAAACGAGGCACTGAAAAGCGCCCCCTGAGCCCCGCGTTGAGAGAAAAGCCACGCAGGGAGTGTTTACACGCTCCCCACGCTGCCGGAAATTACGTGCTCCCCGTTGCTGGCAGTGGCGGCGGCTGGAGATGCGGTGCTTTGAAGACGTGCGTTCTGAAAGCCTCACTTTTCAGGCTTTCAGAACACGCGTCTTCAAAGCACCACATCTCCAGCTGCCGCCGCTGCTGGCAACAAGGAGCACATCACTTCCGGCAGCGTGGGGAGCGTGTAAACACTCCCTGCGTGGCTTTTCTCTCAACGCGGGGCTCAGGGGGCATTTTTCAGCACCTCGTTTAAAAGCGGTGTAAGTTGGAACCTACACATCTTCACATCGTGTGGCTTTTCTCTCAACGCGGGGCTCAGTGCCTCGTTTAAAAGCAGTGAGAGACACATCTCCATGAGAAGAGAGTTCCACAATTGTGGGGCAGTCACTCAAAATGCCTCTCTGTGTGCCCTTGTTGTGGAAACTTACTATGTCTAAGAGGAGAACTGTTTTGTGACTGCCAGTATCCTAGGAGATAGACCAAAGCCCTGTCAGTTCCTTACAAGTATTCAGATCAAAATCAAGACTATCAAATATCTTTTAAGAAATTAATCTTAATATTCCTCATATCCAGAGGTGGTCTTCAACACAATTAATTTCATTCAACACATAAATCCTCTCTGTTCATCACATATCTCTGTACTAAAAAGTGAAGTACCGCACTTCTTTTATATCTAAGCTTTGCATAGCTACAATCTGGCTTCCACAGTACAAACTGCTTGAAGAACTTCAGTGCTTGGAATTTTGCTATTTAGATCTTTATCTTCCCATAACTCAAGATTCCCATCCGCTGAACTTTGAGTACTAGTTATCATTTGACTTCAGATGATAAACCCCTTGACACATTGTTCATTTTTGCCCTGTATGGTTCCCTTTATTATTATGAATACATAGCTTCAACTTTTTATTATAACTCAGACATCCATCCTAGCAGAGTAGATTTGACAATTCACAGATAAGATTGCATCTCCTACTTTCTCACAAGAAGCACCAGTTCAGATTGATCTTTCTTATTGGACAGTGGAGAATTTATGATTTTCGGATACCAATTTCCATTCTGGACTAACAGTTGGATGTCATACCTATTTACTGTCTTTCCAGCAAAAAGCTGAGCTGCTTGTATCTTTGGGCCTGATCAGAGATGGACATTTTGATGGACAGCTTAGTTTCTTTCCCTTGGCAAATTTACAAATTAGATTATATTTGAGATACAAGTGGAGACTGAAAACACTGTAGAGGGCAGAGAGTAAAGCAGCAGCTCCAGTCCTGAGAGGGGAAGGGGAAACTCTCAGAATTTAGTCCAAGCAGAGAAAGGCTTGAGTTTGGTCTTGGGGAGAACTCTCTTTTCTGAAGAGTGGGGAGTTAAGTCTCAGCCATAAAGATGTACAAATCCCTTTTGGGGGGAATTAGTCTTTGAACAATAGGGTTTCATTGCTAGAGCAATTGGATCTGTTAATTGTGTCTCAGTTACACTGTTATTTAATTATGTTATTGCTGCTGCTAGAAAAGTCCTCTTTTTGTTTTGTTGCCCCAAAACATGTATGCCATTCCTGGGTGACACCACACAATCTCCACACATTTAGGCCCACTTTACCTAACAGATTTTCTACTGTATTAAGACAAGCCATTGATTCTCACCTTCTCTCTTGGAAGCCTAAGTCTTCCATGGTGCATAAATGCATGGGACAGGCTCCCCATCAAAATCTGAAAAACCATCCCCTTACCCTCTTTCAAATCCTTCTTTACAAATCACTCACCCCTGGCACTCGACTGGCAAATGGAATGCATTGTTGGCAGGGTCGGCAGAGAGGCCCAAGACTGAACAATCATCATGAATGCACTGAAGTACCTTGTACCTTAAATACAAAGATGGCAGTTCTAAACACACAGACTCATGAGTAAGTCTCCCTCATTTCAATTGGACTTGCTCACATGTAAGTGTGCTAAGGATTGCAGGCAACGTAGTTAAGATGTTGCTTTTTCTTCAAATTTGGTATTTGCTTTGGATACTTCCAGCCAAAGCTCTTCAAGTCATTATCCTGATTCTAAGGCCGCTTTTACATGAGCGGTCAGGGAAGGGTGTTCTTCAACGTGTCACTGGGAAGTTCATAGGAATCAGCGGCGAGTGTGGCCTCGCAGGATCTCTTTGAAGATGCTTTCTGGAAACCTTGATATTGGGGTTTCCAGAATGCGTTTTCAAAGAGGCCGCGTGCACTGCCAATTCCTATGGTGGGCGGCCACTTCCAGTATGTGTAAATGCACCCTTCATGGCTTGTCCAAGAGGTGCGTTGAAGAACGCGCTTCCCTGGACACTCGTGTAAAAGTGGCCTAAGTCACTTATCTGAGGTGATAAAATGGATACAGTTATTTCATGTAACTTCATAGTTGGGAAATTGGAATCTCAAATACGTTATGTCCATACACAGTGACAGTAGTGACATGAGGATGGGCTACCTGGCTTCACTGACCAGCAGGGAGTGGGGGAAATCAGGATCAGATGTCTATGAAACCAGCATCCATTTTCCACTGGAGGAAGAATCGTCTAAGCCCAGATCTCTACTCTTGTGCAATGTCCCTTAAGAGAACAAGGCTCTTTGCTTTCAGATTCATTCATAGACGTGAAGCTCAAGTGAGCTGGTATTCTCCAATTACCAGGAAACTTCTGAAATATAAAAGCATTTGGAGTTAGAAGGTAATGGGAAGAGTTTTCTTTACCATGATACTTGATGCGGAAACAAACAGACAGAAAAATGCCTGAGTTAAAACCATCAAATTCAACACTGGGTGCAGCCACATGAGATGTGGGAGCCCAGTCCCTGTGCAGCCCCATGGTGGACAAGTGCAGCCGCCAAACTGAGGGGGCCAAAGCAAGGAGCTCAGCAGATGAGTGCCCACACCCCACTGCCAGAGATTCTGCTACAACCAGGGTGGGCCAAAACACTGGTTGCCCTGCTCCACCTCCCTCCCCCAGTCCAACCAAATTCCTGCCCTTGCTGTGACATGGCAGCACACGACGGGGGACAGTACCTGCCGCACAAAGCCCCGCTGCAGAGCTTGCCACATGGTGAGGTATTACTGGCAGCCATGGTAACCTCTCAAGCTGGGAGGAGCCAGGGCAAGGAACAAATGTCCCAACCCGGTTCACCCACTCTGGCCTGCCTGGGCGGCAGCTGGGTGTGGACTGTGGTCCGGCTTTGATCTGAGCCCTCATTTCCGGCCCGTCTGCTACCCTGGGCTGGGTCTGTACTAGACTCACATCTGGGAGGCCCAGAACAAACATGCTACCATGATGCTGGCCCAGCTACGTTTGTAAACACCCAGTGTCTCTTGTGACTACACCCATTGTTTAGTTAACTGGTTTGGCCCCAGTGCAATAGAAGGTCCAGGATCTCCAGTTTTACTATAATTCTTAAGGAAAATGGGCAGCAGGTCTGAGCCACTTTGTCAATATATGCTGCTTTAATGGAGGCCACAAAACCTATGGAATCACTGCCACATAAATGGAATTAGGTATCTCGCTGAACATATAACAATTGGGCATAACACAAAAAGCCTCCATTGAAATCTATCCAATTTGTCAGTTTGTCTGCCTGAAGTGGGCATTAAAGATGCAGTTAAGCATTGGAAATAGGGCTGAGGAGGCGGAAGGGGGTGGATGGAGGAGTAGAGCAGAAGACCTAATTTGCGCTCTCCCCATGAGCTGCCCCAGCCCCACTTTTCCCAGGCAAAACTGTGAGCCTGCGGAGAGCAGGGGCTAAAACAGCTACTGGGAGAGGGGGAGAAGAGCAGA
This sequence comes from Sphenodon punctatus, assembly GCA_003113815.1. Classification (NCBI taxonomy): domain Eukaryota; kingdom Metazoa; phylum Chordata; class Lepidosauria; order Sphenodontia; family Sphenodontidae; genus Sphenodon; species Sphenodon punctatus. Next base: position 1,752,933 of record QEPC01002305.1, on the reverse strand, counting down.
ACAAAAAACAAATGTTTCTGCCTGATCTCGTGTCCTACTTTTCCCTCCCCCTCCAACTCAGCCACCTCACCCCAAATACTGAAGTGGGTCTGAGGTAAGGGTGACAGACGAGAGCAGGACAAGAGACTAGTTCTGCTCTCTCCCTAGCAACTGCCTCAGTAGGGATGGGCGAACGCGGTTCGGCAGTTCGGAGTTCGGCCTGAACTCGGCCTATTCGGATGACGGAACTCGAACCCGAACCCGAACTTGAACATACCGAACAAACCGAACACCGAACGGCGAAATGGCTGAACAGTTTGATCAGTTCGGATCGCGTTCGGATGAGTTAGGATGGCAAAAAAAGGTTCACTGGAAGGTCAAACATGACGGAGGTGTCAGTCACTGAGGAGCAGACTTCCAGGCACCAGGGGTGGAGAGGCTTGCAAGAAACGAAACTAATTATCTGCCTCCCCCCTTCCCAACACCTTCTGAGCTAGTCACTGTTCCTGAACAGCAGGCGTTGAGTAGGATTTTTAGATTGCTTTAAGTTTCATTTCAGTTTTGTA
>QEPC01002305.1:1728004-1752089 GCA_003113815.1 Sphenodon punctatus | reverse complement strand
AGCGTTAGTGATTTAGTTTTAGTGTTTGTAGGAGTAGGTCTGTGTACTTATTAGATAATCCATTTAGTTCATAACATTTAGAATAGTTAATAGCAGTTAGATTTAGTGTAGATAGATAGATATAATATTAGATAAAAATAAATAAAAAAAACCCATATAAAAACAAACAAACAAAAAAAAGCAAAAGAAAACCATATAAAACCCAATAAGAAACCAAAAACCATATAAAAAACAATAAAACACCCATAACACTTCCCAAACGGCCGAACCAAATAGCCGAATGGCCTAACCGAACAGCCTGTTTGGAAGACCGAACCGAACAGCCGAACCCGAACTCAACGAACGAACCGAACTGCCGAACTGAACGCAGCCGAACCGAACTACCGAACCGAACGGACAAACCGAATGCAGCCGAACCAAATGGCCAAACCCAAACCGCGATCTGTTCGCCCATCCCTATGCCTCAGTCCCCATTCTCTTAGGGACCAAGGCACCTGCTGGTGAGAAAGTGGAGCACATCTCATGGGCGGTTTTTAAACAAGCACAGCTGGGGGGCGGGTCCATGTCCACTGAGTGGGGTGGCTGCGGGCTGCCCACACACATGGAGAGGGGTTCAAATAGACAGTTCCCTGGGTGGGTACCCTGACAGCCTCCACATGCTCCCCCTGCGACAGACCATGGGGGAGGAGGAAGCCCGCCGGACTGGCCTCTGATATCGACATGTCCAAACTGAACACTGGGGAATCCGGGCTCCTCAGCACTCCCAGGCAGTTCCTGTGCCTTGCAAAGGCTGTTTTCCTGCCCACAGTACCTCTGAACAGTGGCACACTCAGTCGATATGGCTGACTGCCGCCGTTCATACGAGCTGGGGATGCGTGGATGCCTGTTCCCATGCACTATTCTGCCTGCCCACACACGGAGCACTGAGGCTGCTTTTAAACTAGCTGGTCGCCATTGCGCGACCTGCTAACGCAATATTTCAAAATCCTGCAAGGCCGAATTAGACGAGACAGAAGTCCGGGATCATGCACTTGGAAGGTGGCTGCACATTGTTTTCAGACCACGAATTAAATACCTCACAATCATGCAACGGCAACCCACTCATTTAAAAGTGCCCTCTGTCTTTTTTGACAGTGTTCCGTGAATGGTCATGGGTGGATGCTGCATGGGTCATGGAAGTGCATCTCGCCCCACACACCTTCACGTGGGCGCTCGGATGGGTGGAACTGTGTGGTAGCATCTTGCCTAAAAACAGCCCTGTTCTGTTCCTCCCGTCGCCCTACAGCTGCTTTTGCAGGGGTGGAATGAGTGGGACAGCCAGATATCCCACTTGGTGCCCTCCCTCAGACTCCTGAAGTTTCCTTGGCTCATTCAGATGTTTCACTAATCAGGGGAACAAACTGCCTCCGCATAAGTGAAACTTCTTGATAAATGAGATGCTGCTAACCAGGTCTCTACTGTATATGCAAAGTCCTGTTTCAGTCAACCGCAGCAAAAAGCAAACAACAGAAAGCAGTTTCTTGACTCCAGAGCCCAGAAAGTGCTGCTCTCAGCAACTTGTGTCCAACACATTCTGTGCCTCTCTTCTGTCCATGCAGCGCTTCAGAAATGCTCCTGTGTCCCTAACTATCTAATCTTTTTATTTGATCACCACGATATCTAGCATCCAAAGGATTAATTTGAAATGTATATTTCAAAATAAGTTCTGTGCTCTTCCTGGCTGCATATAAGCAGAATACATTATAGTGGAATACAGTTTAGTGGCTTTCTGCTTGTCATTGGAGTAGCCACGAGAATACAACAGCAATCAATGTAGTTTGGTGTAATTTGCTCTGAAGGTAGTTTTGGCACCATGTTTGCTTGTCCAAACCATCTCCATATCTCCTGAATTCTCCAGTCCGATGTGACACAGAAGGGAAAGTAAAACATGTCAAGCATCAGATGCTTTACTGCTGAAACTAGACAACAAGCTGGTAAGGACAATGCAACACTTATTTCTGCTTCATAGCTTTGTAAAAACTTTGCTAAATGATTTGTTACTTTCTCCAGAAGTGCTGTATGTCTCAGCACATTTGCACATGGCACGGGGAGTTGCTGAGCAGCTTTAGTTAGAGGCTCAGCAGCTCTGCTGGAACACTAATATTAAGCTGTAATGAGAACTATGGGAGATAGGAAATTCACTATTCTCTATGGGGTCACTCTACTCTGTGGATCCCACAGACCCCAAGGTTGCTTAACTTTAGGACATGTCATTAAATTTAGGACATGTCATTAAGGATGTGCATTTCATTTTTGTTATTACAATAATTACAATAACAAAAATGAAAATGTTGATTTTCTTTTTCATTGTTGTAAAAATGAAAATGACAAATAATAATAACAAAAACAAAAATGAATTCTTGTTTTTTTAAATAATGGGAAAAAACTGAAAACTGTATTCCTGGCTATAACGTTTTTGTTTATTACTAAATTATGATGAAACTTGGGATGATTGTACCCCCAACAGAGGGCACTATGTTTACCAAATTTTGAAATGATTGGATAAAGGAGTCCAATTTCAAAAGCAATTGAATGATGTGATTTTAAGAAGAGCTCCATACATATTCCTGACTACAACATCTTTATCTTCCATCCAATTTGCATGAAACCTGGGAATATTATCTCTACACATGTTTAATACTCCTGCCAAATTTCATAAAGAGTGGATAAAGTGTTCTGATGTTATAAGCTATTAACTTGATCATGCATTTCTGGCTGCAAAATGTTTATATTCCATCCTGTTTACAAGAGAGTTGGTAGAATTGTATGAAATACCATCCCTGTCAACTCTGCCAAACTATAAGACAATTTGATAAAGGGTCCCAATTTTATAAGCAATTGAAACTGTTGCCTTGAAGACCATTATTCAGATAAAGAGCAGCACATGTACTGCCAGTTAGAAGCAGGCACCTGGCATGGCAGTGGGGGGAGGGGGAGGCTGTAGGAGGGAGGATAGGGACCAACCCAAAAGACTGACAGACATATTTACTGGCCAATTACTGCATACTTCCAGCTTTACAGGACCAATCGGTGGTGACTTCGAGGCGGGCATAGGGGGTGGCCTTCAGGTGGGCATAGAAGGAACATAACTGGGACTTTGTAGATAGCATTCTAGCAATCAGGAGACATAGTTTACAGATCCAGGCTGGCCAATTATCATCACAATCACATCCTGCAGCACTGTGACAGAGGACATAAGAGAATCTCTATTGGCTCTTTTCTACACAGATGCGTCCGGCTTCCCAGTAACAAGTGGGGGAGAGAAGTTGGGATGGTCACAGCACAGAATGAAGATATTTGGTTGACATTTTTGCTGACCAATTGGCATCACAAGTCGATCTTATACCACAGTGACATGTAAGAGAATCCCTGGCATAGGCTCATTCTCTGCATATGCGGTGCAGGCATAGATAATAAACTTGGGGAGTGGTATAAACTTGCCAAGTTTATTTTATTTTATTTTTTATTTTATTTTATTTTATTTATTTATTTAACCATTTTCCTACCCCACCCCCTCCTGCTCACAGAGCAGCTCAGGGTGCCTTACAAGACGCAAGTTTTATCCACTTAGATGGGAGACAAAGAAGTTACAGCCAGGGATGTATATGCAGATTTTTGCAAAATAGCATAATTCAACTGGTTATAAAATCTGATTCCTTTATGCAATTCTTCTGGAATTTAGTCCACTTAATGCTTTCAATTGGAGGTATAATTACCCCGTGTTTCATCCAAATATAATGAAAAACAAAAATGTTACAACCGAAAATGTGTTTTCAATTGAAACCAATGGAAAGCAAAAACAAAAGCAACAACAAAAACAAAATTTTGATATTTATAAAAACAAAAACGATAGATTTAAATAACGAAAATGAAAACTGACATGGGTCCCTGGTGCACACCTCTACATGTCATAAGGCATCTCATGTGCTACATTTTCTCAGGTTTTTGCTGGAGGGAACGAGATGGTGTGGAGTAATTACAGAGGTATTTAATTTTGGTGTCATCACGATATCATAATGTTGCTATGTACTGGGTAGTCGTCATTAAAGGTCAGCAGTAGTGAAGAGATGCCCCATTACTTCCAGCACTAAATAGGAAGACAAACAGTGGCTTTTCAGCTCTGTATATAAAAAATTGGTAAACAATAACTGCCTGGCCCCATGCCTGTTAACATTCCGGCGAAATTGTAAGACCTGGCTGTTCACCCAGGTCTTTGGGAGGGAGGGTGAGTAGGGTGCGTTTTTTTTAGTTCCCCCACCTATTTTTGGTTTTAGACTGTATCTAGCCCTGTTTTAATATTTTATAATATTTATGGTAATTTTTAACTGATTTTATTGTATTTTAATATTTTAATGTTTGGAAGCCACCCCGAGCTGCATGGCAGGAGGGGCGGGGTAAAAATTTACAAAATAAATAAATAAATATATTAATGGTGACCTCAATATATTACACATGCTAAGAGAGATGTTCATATACAGTAGATACATTTTTAAAAGTTCTTGAAATTTATTGGAAATATGTAGCAAATACAAATAGTAAAAATATCACTCTTACTGTAATGTGTTTGCTTTCCATGGTGTGGAGTTTTAGGAGCTTCATTTCTTAATGATTTATCAAAAGACATTAAAATATTGTACACCAGAAGGATATTTTCCTCAGGTGCTTTGAAAAATGAGGTGTATTCTATGCAACAAAAGGAATATGGGTGTGGTTTTCCATCACTTTTGGTGCTGGAAGACCAGTTAAAGTTTTCATTCAAAGAACAGTACCAGAGAAACATGATTGTAGCCTATGCTGTGGTGATTACTGGTACAACGATACAAACAAGATACTAATCTCACTTTTAAAGAATGATCATGCAGGAGATCTATTTATTTATTATTCATTTATTAACAATTTTTTTCTCCACCCCTCCAGCTCCAGGCAGTGGTATCAAAAGCAGACGACAGCTCTCGTACAGTTAAACCTCGCAGACTTAAACCAAACTCTGCTTCTAACAAACCTCTGTCAGCAACTATTTCTTTCAGTTGCATATTGCCAAATCCTGCTATAGTGAATGCTTTGTGTGGTACAGCCAACAACTTGTCCTGCAAGGAAACTGTGCATGTGCCAGCTAACCTTCCGTACATGGGCCAGCTGTTTCTCCACAGCAAGATGGGAGGGGCTTAGAGCATTTGAAAGCTAGGATCTCTTCCACGGGGAGAGACAGGGGGTGCAGCCACCCTTGGGAAGGCTGCCACACTTTGGGCAGCCTTAACCCACTCTGAGCAGCCTGGTCACATGATGCAGTGGGGCTTGTGTGCCTGGCACCTGCCAAATGTTCCCCCAGCCGCATGATGGGACAAGCAGCTGGCTGCTACCAACTGCATCCTCGGAAAAATTCCAAGGACACTTCTTGTAGCTGCCTTACCCCATATGGGGAAAGGCTGCCCAAGGAGTGTCTGCCCGTGTGCCAGGGCCCCTCCTGCCCCACTGTGCAGCTAGCTAGCAGAGCTTTGAGCGGTAAGTGCTGTTGCTTGCTGTCATGTCACGGCCATAGCAGAAAATTGTTCAGGTCAGGGGAGGGAGGCAGGACAGGGTCGGGTGCCTGCTCTGGTAGCCGGTGCCTCGACCTGGCCCAACTGTCCTAGGATCTCTGGCAGTAGTCCAGCTGCCCCGTGAAGGGGCCACTCATCTGTCCAGCTTCCTGCACTGGCCCTACAATGTGGTAGCTGATCTTGCTCGCCTGCAACAGGGCCAGGCCGGGATCAGGCCCCAGCGGCTCATGTGGAGACGCCCAGGGGCAAGTCCTGCAAAGTTCAGAATGCCACTTTTCTTTTGCTTGTAAATATCTACCCAGAATCACTAGTAGGAGTACAATATATGTGGTGAGCATGAAGAAGGAATGCATTGTGTTTGTATGAGAGTTCTCCAAGTCTAGCAGATTTTGGCCATGCCACACCTGGATATAACAAACTTTTTCTCTGATCATATGAGGGTTTGATATCCTGAAGTTATATTGTATTTGGGAAACATATTTTTCTGTTTACAGGGCTTGTGAAATGAAGGGTAGTTTTGTAATAGAAATACTTGTTTTGACACACAGGAGTCCTTACACAGTGTCCCTCTTCCAGACTGAGTTTCAGTGGCAACTTGTCCATTGGGGTAGGTGGGATTTTCCCACAGGATTTTCCAGTGGATTTTCCAGTGCCCCATGGACAAGCTGCTCCCACAGCACCTCTGCAGGGAGCAGGTGCTGCTGTTTCCTGAGAACTCAATACAGGCTGGAGACAAGCTAGCTGAGAATGTTGTTCCTGAACCCAGGCTGATGTGCAGGGTTCAGAGAAGGGCTAAGAATGGATTAGCCCGTCTCTGCCCTCTGCCATCAGCACAAAATCCTGGATTGGGGAGGTGCACACAGAATGGAGCTTGTCCAGTGGCTGGAAGGGCAATCCCCAGCTCCATTCTACACCTGCTCAAGCTGCTGGTGAAGCAGTCGTGGAAAGGCTAATCTAGTTTTAGCCCTTCTCTGAGCATCAACCTGAGCTTGGGGGAAGTTCCATGACAAGACTCACAATGGAGCTCCATTTACAGCAGCCTAATCAGCTGAGGTCTGGCAGGGATTCAGCTTGCACTTCTCAGAAAGCAGAAATGTCTGCTCCCAGGTCTCTTTGTGGGGAGGAGCAGGAACGTGTCAGGAACCAACCTGGGGTTTTATGTCACACCAGTGGCCAGCAGAGGGTGCAGTTACGAGGTAACCAAGAGCCCTTGTCAATCCAGGGTCAGTCACCAGTCAGATTTGTCTTTTATATCAACAAGCCTCAAGAGAATTCAGGAGCATGGTCAGGTCCAGGATGGGTCAGAGGTTGGAGCCAAAGTCAGGAGAGAGAGACAGTCTAAATGCCACAGCAAGATTTGGTACCATGGAGTCAGTCTGATGCAACTAGTGACAAGGTAGAGGCTGGAGTGCAGGTTGGGAACCAAGGCCGCTTTTAGACGAGCAGCCAGGGAAGTGAATTCTTCAATGTGCCGCTAGGAAAAGCTGCGTGGGGTGCGTTTACAAGCACTGGAAGTGGCCTCCCACCATAGGAATTGGCAGAGTGCACGACCTCCCACTGCCTCTTTGAAGATACATTCTGGAAACCGTGATATCAAAGTTTTCAGAATGTGTCTTTAAAGAGGCTGCGTGAGGCTGCATACGCTGCTGAGTTCTATGGTGGGTGACCACTTCCGGTGCATGTAAACGCAGCCTGCACAACTTTTCCTAGCGGCACATTGAAGAATGCCCTTCCAGGTCACTCATCTAAAAGTGGCCCAAGAGAGCAGAGTCACAGGGAAAATACAGAGCTAAAGCTAGCAATAGCCTCTAAGTTGCTCAGACTAGGTATGAACTTAATTTTTTGCCATTTCTGATCAGAATGGGCCAGTCTACCTGTTCCGATGGAAAACCAGAATTGGCAATATTTTTTCTCATTCCATTTGGGGCATTGGGATGAAATATTAAAAAACAAAACAAAAAACCTGAGCGAGGCATAGCTGCTCCATTTTTGCGTAAATGTTCCACGAAAACAGAACAGCTATTCCGAACCACCCTTAGCTAAGACAATGCCCACTTTCAGACATGATCCTTCTATAGTTTGCAGCAGCCAATGGTAAGCAGGGGTGTGTTGCTAGGAGCATGGGAGGGAGCTAGTCAGTAGTAGCTTAGGAGGGCTTGTGAAGTGCTGGGAAGCACAGTGTGGCAGGACTGAGCCACAGCGGGCCATGAGCCCTTTAAGAGACTTAGCGCCAGTGTGGTGGAGGCTCCAGCAGAACTATAGGTGATGAACCAAAGACAGGAGTATGTCTAACTGAGAAACACCTGTGACTGGGTGTGATGGTAGCCAGCTCAGCAAGACATAAGCTTAGGGCGCTTTTTGACGAGACGGAAATGGCTGCTGAGCCCTTTATCAGCCGCCAATGTTGCTGTCCGTTTGAATCCCCGACGCGCTCTAATGCCGGGTCTCCTCCGCGTGAAGCTGGCCCGGCGATCCTACCCCCTTCAAGGTGGATCGCCAATGTGCCGGCTTTATGCTGCACTTCCGGTCTCGCTGGAAGTGTGCGCATGCGCAGAAAGATGCTCATGCGCAGATACTCTCTGGGACATGTCTAAACAGCAGACACGTCCCAGAGAGTATTGTGGGGGTGGAGAGGTGGCAGCGGCAATGATGCTGCTTGCCTCCCTCTCATCAAAAAGCACCCTTATTTATTTATTTATTTATTTAATCGATTTATATCCCACCCCTCCTGAAAACAGCTCGGGGCAGCTAACAATTTTAAAACATAAAAATACAACAATATAAAATTTAAAACAATCATAATGATATTAACAAATAAACAGGGCTAGGCCATAATAAAACAATATATAAGGGTAGGAGGAATGAGCGGAACCATTCAAGAACAGTCCTGTCCAGACCCCTCAGGTCATGCAGCCATCTCAACAGCAGCCCATGGTCCACGATCTAGCAGGATAAGAAATGTCGAACATCCTGCATCCATCTCCCAGCAGAGATCATCGACCAAGGCCACCAATGCCGTCTCGGTGCCATAGCCGGGGTGGAACCCAGATTGAAAAGGGTCCAGGAAACCAATGCTATGTAGATGTGCCTGGAGCTGGATCGCCACCGCCTGCTCAATAACCTTCCCTAAAAAGGGAAGGTTAGAGACAGGTCGGCAGCTGGAAAGTGCATCCACATCCAATGATGGTTTCTTCAGCAGGGGGTGTACCACAGCCTCCTTGAGGCTAGGTGACAACCTCCCCTGCTGCAGGGACGTGTTGACCACCTTCGCCAGCACCATCCTCAATGTCTCCCTGAGGCTTTCACCAACCATGACGAGCACGGATCAAGTTCACAACTGGTGGCTCACAGACCCCAAGACATCCACCGCATCAGTTGGCATCACTTCCTAAAACTCCCCCCACAAAGTTGGACCAGACAGGGCCTCCATCACCTCGCACTCTCCACCTACTGCCCCCAACCCAGCATCAAAGTCGCTCTGAATCCGAGCAATCTTGTCTGCGAACTAGGTGATAAACACCTCATGGTAGGCCTGGGACAAGTCCCCGTCCAGGCAGAGGGAGGCCGGACTAATCAGCCCCCGCACCACCTGAAACAGCTCCGCTGGGCATGACTTCACAGATGCTATGAGGGCAGCAAGGAACTCCTTCCTTGCTGTCCTCACACCCTCAATGTAGGACCGCAAATGGGTCCTATGGAGAGGTCAGTCGGAGTCAGATTGAGTCCAATGCCAGCATTGCTCCAGCCTCCTGCCTACTTATTTCATACACTGCAGCCCCTCAGTAAACCAAGGGGCCCTGCGGTGATGAGACAGAGCAGAGGGTGTCTCGGAGCCACCCGGTCAATGGCCTCCCCCAGCAAGCTGTTCCAATGCTGAACTAGCTCATCGACAGAGTGGCCATCCAGGTCCAAGGTTAATTCCCTCAGGACCTCTTGGAACCGCTGAGGTTCCATCAGCCTCTGTGGGTGGACCAACCTAACTGGTCCATTCCCCTGCTGGAGGTGGTGCGCTGAGAGACTGGCCTGGAGGAGATAATGGTCCGTCCATGACAAGGGCATAGCCCTGACCTCCCCCACTAGCGGACCACCCGCCTCAAGGCCAGAGCCGAAGATCAGGTCAAGGGTATGCCCCCCCACGTGGGTTGGGCAGGTGACCACTTGGGACAAATCCATGGTTGCCATGGCGGCCATGAATTCTCGCTCCGCTCCTTCAAGGCCGGCATCAGCATGAACATTGAAGTTCCCCAAGACCAAGATCCTGGAGGAGCCCAGCACCACCTCCGAGACCAGCTCTGTTAGAGCGGTAAGGGATGCTGCTGGACAGGAAGGTGTCCGGTATACCAGCAGCACCCGTAGCTTGCCCCCAGCCAAATCAAACACCACATGGAGGGCCTCAATACCTGCAATCTCCTGAACTGGATATCTCCTGACAGGCCAGTCTTCTCTAAAAATAATTGCTACACCACCTCCCCGGCTGCCTGTGCGAGGCTGGTGCTGCACGGCATACCCAGCCGGAATGAGATCCATTAAATTTGGTCCAGTCATCTCGTCCATCCAGGTCTCCGTAATACATGCGAGGTCCACAGCCCCATCCGAGATTAAATCCCGAACAATTGGGGCCTTGTTGACAATGGACCTCGCATTTAGCAGCAACAGCCCCCCACCTGCGGACCTTGGACCTAGCTCCTCCCTCCACCCCAGAGGAAGGATGGCACAACGCACCTCCTGCAGGCACCTAAGTCCCCTAGGGGCGTGAGCCATCCAACCCCGTGGGCCATACCATCCACACCCAAGAACCACCCCTATAACTGCTCCTCCCCCCCCATCCACCCAATCCTGGCCCCCCAAACCTGGCTGTTCACCCAATGGCCTCTCACCCCCCTCACCAAAACCCACCACCACCACCCAGTCCACCCGGCCATCCTGCTACCACCAGGGACCGGCACAAGACATCCCCCCCCACTTCCTTCTCTCACAGGGAATTGGCTACCATCAAGTGACCCTCCCAGTGCCCCCCCGCTGCAACCAGAGTTTAGCGTTAGGACATCCCCACTGCCCACCCTCCTCTCTAACCACCCCTCCTAAACCCCCCATCCTTCCTCCCCAACCCTGAACAAAAAGCCCCTACCTGCCCCTGAGTCCCCTGCAGTCCCAAAGTGCCCCTATGTGCCGCGGTGTTTGGCCCACGGCCTGTGGGGGAGCCAGGTCAGTGCTAAGGAGGCTTCTGATAGAGTAGGAGCCAGAGGCTGAACTTCTGTGGAAAGTACTAGCTAGAGGGAATTGGCAGGAAAAGGACTCTGAGATAGCCAGAGCTGGGGATTCTGGCTGGACAGACTGTAAGTGACTAAGGGGATTGCTGGGGAAGCAGAACCCAGGCTGAGAGCCTGATAAGGTGGGTACAAGCAGACAGGAGCTGCTTGGAAGATCTTTATGGTTGAGGTCAGAGTAAATAAAGGGTCTTTGAGCTAATACGCCAGAGACATTGTTTTATTGGGCCCTGATCCTGCATAGACTTAGGCCACTTGCCCACGTTACCGGGGCCAGCAATTCTCCCACCAGGGACTTTCCCGGACAGGAAACTTACACCAAGCTCTGCACGTGGGTGTGTGGCTAAAAGCGTCATTGGCCACATCCAGCAGCTTTTTTCCCTATGACTGTCAAGGCTCAAAATCCATACCTGACATTTGGAGGGAAAAAAGCCACTGGACACAGCTGATGACCTGGGCCCACGTGCAGAGCTTGGCATAAGTTTCCTGACTGGGAGAGTCCCACCTGGGAGAATCACCGGCTCTGGTAACGTGGGCAAGTGGCCTCACTGTGGGCAAGCACCGCCCTGTTTCACAAAGGGACTAGAGAGACTGTGCTGAAGGGCCAGGGACTGGAATTTTACTCCAATGGGACTTTACAGTGAGGGAGGGATGGGGTTGGGGAGTGTATGAATTTGGAGGAGGAAGAGAGTGTGAGTGAGGGGGCTGTGGGAGGAGAGAAAGTGAATGAGAGGATTCTTTTTTGGGATGGGGGAAGTGTAAATGACGGTATCCACAGAGACAATACTGAGGTGAAAATAGTGTGTTTTCTCCACTCTTACTCCTCCAGCCCCACCAAAACTTTTAGGCACCAGCCACCACTCCAATGTTTGTCAGCTATTGACTGATCTTTCCAAATGACTTTTGAGGAATATATCAGGTGCCTGCTAGTGGCACTGCTTGCACCCCAGTACCAATGCCCTCATGCACCACCTTCTGCAGGAGGGTGCTACCCTCCCTGTACCGGGCAGCCAGGGAGCAGGTGAGGGAGCAACTGGCCAGGGTAGGTGGGGCTGATGTGCATTTCACAACAGACATTTGGAGCAACTGAAATGCACAGCATATCTACCTGGCCCTAACTGCTCACTGGTGGCAGCTGCAGGTGGCAGGAGGAGGAGCAGTAGGTGGAAGGGGTGAGGGGGCAGGGTACAAGTGAGCCCTGCTTTACACCCAGGTCATGGACGATAGCCACACTGCCATCAGCATAAGGGGAGCCTTGGACACCATGGTGGAAGGGTGGCTAAGGGAGGAAGCACCATTCACTAAGGAGTTTGTGGTCGCCGACAATGCAGCCAACATGAAGAAGGCAGTGCGGGATGGCGGGTTCTAGCACATCCCCTGTGCTTCCCACACCCATCACCTGGTGGTGAAGGATACCCTGGCCCTGGGAGAGAACAAGGGATATGGCAGTGGCATCCCCCTTACCCTGCTGATTGAGAAGGGCAGAAAAATCATACAGTATTTTAATAAGAGTGTGAAGGGTGGACACATCTTGAGGGAGAAGCGGGTGGAGCTGGGGCACAGCAGCACTGCCTCGTGCAGGACTTGAGTACGAGGTGGAACTCCACCTACCTCATGCTAGAGCATCTGGTGGAGCAGCAGCGGGTCCTGCATGAGGTACCCTTGAGGGGGAGATTGGGGTGATGAGACTGCTAGGGCAGGAAGAATGAGTCATGATGTCCCAGACCGTGCACATTCTTTAGTCCATTAAGGATGTGATGGAGACCCTAAGTGAGGAGTCGATCATCCTGAGCTAGGTCACCCCCATGGTCCATAGTCTGATCAGGCAAATGGAAGGCTTCTTGATTGACCAAGAGGGAAGGCCAGTGAAGCAGTGCCTCATATCAAAGGCGGTAGCCCTGGTACGAAGGTTGAAGGAGGGGCTCAAGAGTTGGTTTGACCCCCTGATTGAGAAGGAGGTCTATATTCTCTCCATCATGCTGGACCCCATGGTGAAGGTGAGTGTGGCATCTTGCATGGCAGACTTGACACAGGAAACATACTCTGGTGGAGATGGTGCGGACAGTAGAGAGGGATATACGGCGGTGGCAGCAGGGCCCTGAGGATGGACAAAGCAGCAGCTGGAGGGAGGAGATTCAGAGCATCCCCCAGCAGCAGCTCTGATAGCAGGGCCAGCAGGAGCAGCTCCTTGGTGGCCATCACTCACTGGACCATGGCAGGGCAGGTAGCGTGGGAAAAGGTGATTGCGATGGAGGTTTGTAGCAGCAGCAGGTAGAGGCAGAAAGAGTCTGACAGTACGGAGATAGCAGTGGTGAAGTATCTAGAGGAGCTAGTGTTGGATCACAGCAGCGATCCCCTGCAGTACTGGGTGGAGCCTTACTAGGGTGGCACAGAAACTAGTATCCTGCCCACCAACCAGTGTGCCCAGAGAACGGGTGTTCTCTCAGGTGGGGGACATCATGAGTCCCCACCATATGAGGCTGGGCTCTGGGTTGGTGGAGCAGTCGCTATTCCTCAAAGTCAACCTGCTGCTGCTGGGTTTCCCTGAGATGGCCGTGGACTTGGACTGAGGGGGCAGTGACACACTACTTCCCCCAGGTCTATCTTCTCCTGCTCCCACTCCTTTTGTCCAAAGGCAGGATGGGGCTGCTGCACCCCCCTCCCTCTCTCTTTTTATTATTCTGCCCCCCCAGGGCAATCTCTGCAAGATGACACCCTGTAACATTGGGTAGTGCGAACTGCCAGTGGCAGTTCCATTCCATCCTGCCATTCCATTCCTGCTATTCCATCTACCTCACATGGTGCCATAGGCCACTCTGGGGCACACTCTGCAAGTTGAAGCCTTGACTTTGTATCAGGTAGGGATCTGACAGCTGTATACAGAGATTTACACACAGTGGCAGTGGCTAGACTGGACTGGCCAATGCCACCCACTATACAGAACCAATGAGAGAGAGAGAGGGAGACATGCTGTTAGAACAAGAGAGAGAGGGAGACACACTGCTGCCCATGCTGCCACCCACCATGCACAACCAGAGATAGAGAGAGAGAGGGGGCTCCCCACTGCTAGACTGCTAGAATGAGGGGGATGGGGGGGGGGAGAGAAGTGCATCCTGCCCAAGTTGCCACTGTCAGAACCAGAGAGAGAGCTCATCTGTGCTCATGCTCAATCCCCACATCCAGCAGCAAACCCACCAGAATGAGACAGAAACACACAACATAGGTGCCTGCACCTGCTACCACCTGTTGCAATGATTAAATGAAGCGAACCCAATCACATACTAATTCTCTCTCTTTATCCTATGCCCTGCTCCCCATGGGACAATCATTCAGAGGTTTCCAAGGCTGTTCCCCTCCCCCCCCCCAGGTGATCTCTTTGTGAGCTGAAGATGCCACACCACTCATGGGCTTCAAAATAACCAACCAAGAAATGTAACCAACTATTATATAGCACACCTCAGCTTCCAAAGGCTGCCCCCCTGCGCGGCGATCTCTCTGTGAACTGAAGATACCACGTCACTCGGGGGCTTCCCAAGGCTGCCTCCCCGGGGTGATCTCTTTGCGAGAGCAGGTACTTCTGATGCCCACTGATTCCTCTGCCAGAGCCTGCCTCTCTCTCTCTCTCTGGGACACCCACACAGACACAAACTCTGCCCCTCCTGGAGTGCTGTCTGCAAGTTGAGGCCCCAGCATGTCTTGGGGCCAATACACTACCAGTGCTGCTGTTGCTCCTCATGTCTGCCTACCTACCACCCTCCTGCTCCTCCACTGCCACCTGTCGATGCCCGCTCCTGCTTCTGATGACAGAGAGCCAGCTTCTCTCTCTCTCTCTCTCTCTCTCTCTCTCACACACACACACACACACACACACACACACACGCCCTGCCCCTTCTGGGGTGCTGTCTGCAAGCTGAGACCCCGGCATGTCTTGGGGCTAATATACTCTCACCAGTGAGCTGGATCTGACACCAGTGCTGCTGCTCATGTCCGCCCACCTGCCACCCACCTGCTTCTCCATTGCTGGGTTTCCCTTAGCTGGACATCAACTCAGAGTGAGGGGGCACTGAGACTTCCCCTAGGTCTCGCTTTTGATGTCTTCTGCTTCCACCCCTCTTGCCCAAACACTGGATGAGTGGCTGTACCTCCCTCTGTCTTTTATTATATTCTCTCTCCACCCCATCCCCTGGGGAAATCTCTGCAAGTTGACACCCTGTACCATAGGGTAGTGCCAACTGACAGTGCCCGCCTGTGTGGGGTTTGGGCATGTTTCCTGGATAGGAAGGGGAAAGACCTCTGGAGGCAAGGAGACTTCGCCTGAAAAGATGTCCCTCAGGGTTGAATATGGCGTTCTGGAAGGTATACCTTCCCAGCCTAGATCATCATCAGGAGGCAGAGTACCTTCCCCCACTTCCTAAGACCCTGGAGGGAGGGTCTGACCACCTGTCATTCTATGTACCCCACATGGTGCCATTAGGCCACTTTGGGGCACACTCTGCAAGTTGAAGCCTTGACTTTGTGTCTGGCAGGGATCTGACAAACTGTATATATTTATTTTATTTTTAAAATTTATACCCTGCCCCTCCTGAACACAGCTCGGGGCAGCTTCCAACAATAAAATCAATATAAAACAGTTTAAAACATATAAAAATACATCTCAAATATTAAAAATATTAAGAACAGGGCCCGGGATACAAAAAATCAATAGGGCAGGGGAGATAAAAATCCACTAAACCATCCCCCTCTCCCCAAAGGCCTGGGTGAACAGCCAGGTTTTGCATTGTCGTCGAAATACAAAAAGGCTTGGGGCCAGACGAGCTTCCTCTAGTAGGGAGTTCCAGAGACGCGGCCCAGCCACCGAGAATGCCCTCTCCATTGTGGCCCCCCGCTTAACACGGGGGACCTCCAAGAAGGCACCCCCACGTAGAGCGCGTTGCAGTAGTCCAGCCTCGAGGTGACGAAGGCATGGATGAGGGAGGCCAGGTCTGGGCCAGAGACGAATGGAACCAGCCTCCGCACCAGATGTAACTGGCTAAAGGCAGCCTTTGCAACTGCCTCCACCTGCTGCTCCAGGCGGAGGTCCGCATCCAGCACCCTCCCAAACTCCGGACCTGTTGAGCTATGGGAGGGTGAACCCCCCCAATCAGGGAGGCCAACACCTCCCTCGCTCTTCCCACCAACATCACCTCTGTCTTATCGGGGTTGAGCTTCAGTCTGCTCTGCCATATCCATTCCGCCATGGCCTCCAGACACTGGGATAGCACCGAGACGGCAGGGTCTGGGTCTGTTGAAAAAGAGAGGTACAGCTGAGTATCATCAGCATACTGGTGGCAACGCACCCCGAACCCTCTCATGACCTCCCCCAAGGGCTGCATATACACATTAAATAATAATGGAGACAGAATGGAACCCTGTGGAACGTCGCATGATAAGGCACGGGGGCAAGATGTTTCCTCCCGCAGCACCACCCGCTGACTTCTCCCTGAGAGGAATGAACGGAACCATTCAAAAACAGTCCCATCCAGACCCCCCAGGTCACGCAGCCGTCTCAACAGCAGCCCATGGTCCACGGTATCAAAAGCGGCCGAGAGATCTAGCAGGATGAGAAATGTTGGCTACCTAGCAGAACCACAGGGGGATAAAAGATGGGACAGTTCAAAATTGGCTGGTAACTAACAAATATAACTTTTACTAAATAATTTCAAAATCCATTTTGTCCAAAAAAAAGAATATTTAAGATTGTTCCCCTGGAACATGAGGGAAAGGGGACAACGGTCCAGGGGAAACTGGTGTGGGGGCCTTGGGGACCTTTGCCCCATGCTGCCTTGCAACCTCAAGGGCACCGGTCATTATTCTCTGCCACTGTACCAGGGATTGGCAGTATGCCACCACAGCCTCTTTTCACTGAAGACGTAATTGGCGTACACCTTCACCTGCCACTCCCATATCTCAAGTGCCTGGAACCGCCCAACCAGACTTTCCTCAAGGTCTCTCGTTGCTGACTGGACACCCTCGATGAAGTTGTTGTTGGTGTTCTGTAATGCCCCACGAAATGCCCTCACTTGTGGGGTGTCTTCTTCACTTAGGCCTGGGGAAGCAGAGGAGCTGGAGGAGGGAGAACGGGGATGCCTCTTCCTGGTGGATTTCCTCTCTCTGTCTGCCACTACCAGCACACCCACTCTTCTTCTTCAGCTTAATGAGGTGGCAACTTTGTATGTGGCTAATGAGGCTTGATGTGGTCCCCTGCGACTCCCTCTTAATTTTTCTTGTCACAGATCTAAAGAATAAGAAAGAAGATGGGAACATAAGAAGTGCCATATTGGGTCTGACCAATGGTCCATCAAGCCCTCCATCCTGTCTCCAAAAGTGGCCAATCTCGGTCTCTGGGGAAGACTTCCTAACAGGTCATCATAGGACAATCCATGCCCTGTTGCCTTGTGGGTTGTGGAAATACTTACAAACCTATGAATGTTTTGTCTTGCTTTGGCTCCAGGGACTTGTTCTCACTTTGGGGGTTCTGTCAGCATCACCCTCTCTGAAGCAAGAACACGTATCACCTACATAATATTATGCAATCATGGTGATGCCTCCAGTCCTTCCCAGCCCAATACCCTTTCTCCCGCACCAACTGGATGGATGGTGCTGCTGCCTCCTTGCCTCTTTCTCTTTCTCCCTTCTACACTACTACCTGGGGTGTTCTCTGCAAGCTGAGACTCTGGAATGTCTTGGGGTGCTGCTGCTGCTCATGCTTGACTTCCCACCTGCTTAGCCAGTCTACCTGCCTGCCATCATGCCTGCTCACCAGCCCGCCAGCTTGCTCCAAAGGATAGTATTCTTCTTGTCCCGCCCTCCTCAAAGTTCTATGGAACACTATAAATAAAGAAAAACAAATTTCATGATTTCCTCCTCCACCTTGACCTTCCTCAGGGACTTCTTTCTGCTTCCTTCCATCCTCACACAGACACAACACAACTACAGTACCACACACAGCTAGTCACACACCCCTACAGCCAATCAGCCACATGCAGCCAATCAAATTACAGTTTCCGGTTTTGGTATTGTTTCCGGTTCCGCGCAAGAACTATACCAAAATGATAACCAAAACAAAATAACGATATCCATACCAAAACCTTTGTTTGAAATCGATAGCGATACCAATAACGACATCGATAACAAAAAATGACATTTCATTACTAATGATGACAGTTTTTAATAATGATAACAATAATGAAAAATGACATGGGGCCCTGGTGCACACTTCTATTTTCCAGGCCCACTGACCCATGAACTGGGGCATGGTGAACCTTCCTTAATGTGCCTGCACAGCATCATTCTGTCACTGTCCCTGCCAGCTATCAGCACTACGCTGACAGTGCTGATAATTCTCCTCTCTCCTCTGGGTTGATTGGGTAGGCTGGGAGTGCTCTCCTTTCTTCAGACCTCAAGCTGGGTCTGCCACCTGCTCTCTGCAGCTCTCTGGGGAAAACATGAACATGTGAGGTTTGGGGGGTGGGGGGGAGGGTGCCTCAATCTCTTCTGTGGCCTGCTGGCCTCTGGCTCTCCCCCCTTAAAGCAGCCCTTCTCCCAATTATCTCTGCTCCTTCCCTTCCAGGTCAGAGGTCACCTCCCTCATTCAGTCCTACAAAGACACCATGTTTTTAAAGAAGGAAGCTTGCCTCCTAATGAGGTCTTTTAATTCAAAGTTCAGCTGTTTTGAGGAATTCCTAACTCTAGATGTAGGAAATCCAGCCCCTGTACTGCTGGGTTACATTTGGGACAGTGATTTGAGCATCTCGTGGCCACCATGATAGAGAAAACTACTAAAGCATATGTGGCAGAGTCCAGCCACAAGATGGCAACCAGGCTGGAGAGAAGTCACAAAATGGTGCCTAAAAGAGGCATCCTTGGGGGAAAAGGTACTGGTCCTTTAAGCCAGGACACAGACTAAGGCCACTTCCACCCAAGTGCGTGTGTGTGTGTGAGTGTGTGGCTACTCCCAGGATCAGCAATTGTGTTATGAGCGATCCTGAAAGGCCCCGCTTGTGTGCGGTCCCCCCCCCCCCCCCGTTTCTAGCGTAATTGTCCTCACGCAAGGCAGGGCTGGATTTTGAGCCCTGCATCACGAGATGAAATCCTGCTAGAAACCAGCAACCCCCTGCCCCTGCACACTATCGGGGCCTCCTGGAATCGCTCCTAATGTGATCACTGATTCTGGAAGTAGCCCCCCCCCCCCATGCTTATGTGGAAGCAGCCTAAGACTCTGGCCTATATAAAGGCAGCAATATAGCCAGAGCAAGGCAGTACCTGGGAGGCTGCTCAAGGAAGCACATCTCTCTCAAGAACAAGATTGCTCAAGGCTGGAGAACCCATAGAGGCTGGGAGCCAGCCCAAAGAAACTTTTCTAGAGACTGAGGCTTCTGGAGGACCGTAGGCCTCATCCTCTGACAAGCCTGCAAGAACCAGGTGGGATCAACTCATACTATTGCAGGACTTTATATGCAAATTGGAGAACTCACTGAAATAGAGGGACCTGTTTGTTGGGATAAACCCTCATATTGGTGGGTACAGGTCTGACTGTAGGGGTGTGTGAGGAGGCCAGATACTATATGTAGGCATCCAGTTCCAGGAAAAAACACAGGGTACTTCAGGGTACCTTGTAGTTTTGTCCAGGGGTCCAGAGCTAAATTCTCCTAAATTGTGAAGGACAGGGGCCTGTGTGACAGCATATTAAAAGCCCAGGCACTGAAGATGTTACTCAGATGTATCTGCCACTGGAACTTCCATTGAAATCTGATTGTGTTCCTTTCGTGTTACAAAAAGTATGGGGGAAATAATAATCCTCCACATTCTTATTCCCCCCTGCTTCTACTTCAAATAATTAAGCAATCTAAAGGTTAGGAAGCTAATCTGATGAAGGGAAGCAAGCATTGCATGACTTGTTTCTAAAGTTTTGTCAAGAAGATAATATGAAATATGTCCTGCATTCAGCTTGAGAAAAGGCCCTTCTTAATTCCAAAACACTGTTTACCTTTTTCATAATGACACAGCCAGGACAAGGTTTCCCAAAATGATATGTTGAACAAATTACATACAGTACATACAAACATTCAGAGAATGCAGCATATTTGAAACACATTGAACACATTGATATCGCAGAGTGATGCCAACTAGTTCCATTCTGTTTTTTGTTAAGCATAATTGTGCTTCTTAACAAAAACCTTCTAAGAAAAAAAAATCTGCTTGGCATATTTTGTACAGCCTTATAGTTTTTGTGTGTGTAATTTATTTGGTTGCTACAGAGAAACACTATGTTTTGTTCATGCTGAGCACTGAGGCAATATGATTAGTAGTGGTTTACTGTTTCATTGTCCCGTTTTCCTAGGACTCCTGCTTCATAAAAGCCTTCCGAATTCCAAAATGTATATGTTTAGAGGCTGACACTATGTTTGATCCTATCATATTCAAGAAAGCCCTCGCAAGTCATCCCCATTCTCACAAAGGTCACTGTCATGGTCAGGTTCAGGTACAGGAGTAATGTGATTGTAAGAATCTATGGAGATAAAACAGGTTTGTAAATTTGCTTAGAAATAAGAAGAAATTCAGGCTCTGAGAGCTTTTCTTGACTCGTGTATTATGAGCTATCTACTATGAATATGCATAAGGTTACCTCTTTTGAACTTCTATGAAACAAATTCTCATAAATAAACAAGGAATGCACAGTACTAACTGACAGAGTCACTTAGGCTAGATGTATTGTGCTAATGGAGTGAAAAGAATAAAAATTTTCAAGGGCTTCAACCCTCAATTTTAATAAATTTCATGGAAATCGGATCAAGCCCTAATTGCTAATTCATCTGAAATTATTAAAAAGAGATTTCAATTACATACCACCATTGAATTCTG
The DNA here is from genome assembly GCA_003113815.1 of Sphenodon punctatus. NCBI lineage: Eukaryota > Metazoa > Chordata > Lepidosauria > Sphenodontia > Sphenodontidae > Sphenodon > Sphenodon punctatus. The sequence goes on along the minus strand of QEPC01002305.1, from coordinate 1,731,346 downwards.
ATGTACCAAATTAAATTAGGACACTAGATTGTATCTTTTTCTTAAATCCAGACCTATTTAAAAGCCTTTTCTGTAAATTCTGAAAAGGAACTTTGTGTTCAGTTATGTTGTAAAAATCCAGCATTAGTATGAAATAGTAGGTTAAATCTCTTACTGAAGATTTTTAATGACATTTCAGTGTTCCTCTTATAATTACTCTTCATCTAAGATATCCCATAATGATGTTGGACATTCTTGGTTCAGGCTCACTGGCTTGCTTCATTAGCATGTCATTCCCATTCCACATCATAAGATTTAATTGTAATGCCGAATATGCACAGCTCTCCACAGAAGTCTAATCAAAGTGGATTCACTTGTATTATTAATATCAAAAATCAGTCCACTTGCTATTTTTATAAATAAAAGAATCCAGATACATAAATCAGCTGTCATTTATTAGCATGTTACTGGCATATCTGCCAGACATATGAGCAGCCCTATCACAGTTCCTTAGGATTATTTTCATCAAGATTAAAACCCTTCTACATTAAATATACATACTAATTCCTCCATAAAGTAATCAGATTACAGAGCAGGTGACATTGTGTGCTGGAATTCAAATGATTTGCAGTAATGAGCTGGAAAGGTGTACTTGGAGACAGACAGAGGAGAAAAATGGGAGAAAGAAGACTTTGGTTTTAAAATCAGGCTTTTTCTACCGTCTGTTTTATTGTTGTGCTTACCTCTTGCTCTTTTTGATAACAGGTCTCATCATTGGGTAAAAACAAACATGATGCTGGTCCACTGTGGCTTGGGACTCAACTGCACATGTTGTCCTGTGCTGCCAGATATTAAGCCTGGGACTGCATTGGGCCAGGTAGGCTGCTAGCTCGGGCTGTGTCGTCAGAAAATCTCCGAGGATGCAGCCCAGGCCAAAGGTCGCTTGCGTGGGTCAGCTTGGGGTAGGGGCCACCATGGCCAGGCTGTCTGTTATGGTGGTGCTGGGAACAGGGCGGGGGCAGGGCCACCCACACATTTGTTGAACTCCCCATCCTACCCGGGGTGTGCAGTGGCAGAATGGCTCTCTGGCTGTGGGCCTTACCTGACTGGGGAGCGGTGGCCACTGTTTCCTGGGATGGAGAGCGGCTGCTGGACACTGTTTTTACCCAATGTCAACAGATACTTGACAAATGAACATGTCAATCAGACAGTGCTAGTTTTTCGAGGCTGCCTACTGTGGGGGGATATCCTCCCTAGATTTCCAAGTATTGGCAGCAGTGGGGATAGTAGAAGTCATCATTCTATACATTTAATATTCATATGTTGAGACAAATGTATTTTTTGGTTCCTTCATCTAGGCCTTTCTCCAGTCCTTCCCTCTTGTACTCCTAGTTCACCCCTTAAATATGGCTGAAGCTTTTGTTTCTATATGTGTAATTGTATATTGTATGTATTTAAGAGAGAGTATAAATAAGTGTGAGGTGTGGGAAAAGGATAAGGTAAAACTCAGTCAAAGGAGTATGCACTACTTGTATTCTACAGTGGTCCTTGAAAACACTTCAGTTTAGAACAGCCACCACAATACTGAAAGCCTATACTATTTTAGTCCCATGTAAGCCCTTGACATGGGATTAAATTGATGATGTATGGTGCAAGTAGGCCCTCTTCAATGGTCTGAATGCCTCCCCGAGTCAATAAAATATTAGAGTTTTAACAGTATTTTGAACATCAATGTAAAATACTATTTTTAAATAGACAGAACATGTCTTCAGATGGTGGATGTCAAAGCATCCTGTCTCCACAAGCCAAAGAATATAGAAAGATACTTCTGTAAGTAAACTGGATTCCTATTTCCTCCATTGAGATATTCACCCATTGTAGAAGCCACAGAATACCATCTCAATGCTAGAACTGGGAAAAACAAACAAAGTTGTTAGGTTAAAATTTTCCAAATATCACACCATTTTCTTTCAGGAAGGTGTTCAGGACAGATCCATTTTTGTATGTTCAGTATTTTTCAAGAAACTTAACAAAATAATGAAAATTTTACTCAATAGTTATAAATATTTGGGTTTTGATTAACACAAAATTCCACAATCATTTTGGGAATGTTTTGAATACAAGACCTCACAAAAACCACATGTTGATTTTGGGGTGGGGTGGGGTGGGGAGGGGGGATTGAAAATCTTTGGGTTTTTTGTTTTTTTTAAACCAATTTTCTTAAACACCAATTCAGCTATATGCTAAAGTTTTAAGTAGGTGCTGTCACGCAGAATGACTTGAGTAGGTCATCTGAATAGAAATAAATTTCACCCAAGAGCTCAGCATTTTATCATTCTGTTCTCACTATGATACAAAGGCAGTACTCATCTCTTATAAGAATACCACTTTAAACAGAAGGACTAGGGCTGCTGGACTCGAGCCTGTTTAAATCTATTTTCCATGGGGTCATGTTTTTGCAGGGCTTGGCTTGACCTTCTCTTTGAACTATAGCTCAAAACTGTAAAAATAAGTGTGGATTCAAATATCGTCAATTGTAATTTTCCAGTTTCATATCCAAACTACCTTATTTTTATGAATATATTTAGGAAGTTACATACAAGTACCATCAGCTCCACACACAAAGATTTGAACTTTATTTCAACCCACAAAATTACAGGTGCAAAATGGAGACACTTAGGGCTTGTTGAAGTGTGACACTACTATCCACTACTATGTAGTACAGATGTGCTCAACTTAAACTGTTGGGTGGGCTGAAATTATTACATTGGCTTCACTTCCACCACCTCCCCCATCCACCCAGCCAGCCAGAGCCAGCCCTCACCCCCCACAAAAACTATAATAGTTAGGGCTATGGAAAGCATTGACCTCAGATATGCTGGTAGGCCACATAAACATAAGAAGTGCCACCCCGGTTCAGACTAGCAGTCCATCCAGCCCAACATTCTGTCTCCAACAGTGGTCAGCTCAGTTGCTCAAGAGAAGTACATGTACCGGTCATGGAGATGTGATCCATCCCCTGCTAACCACTCTCAGCTACTGGTAGCCAGGGTTTAAGCCCCAACTAGTAGGTGTTTGTGGCTCTGTCATCTAAGAATGTCTCCAATTTCTGTTTGAGGCTAGTTATGATGCTGGCTTTCACAGGATCCTCTGTCAATGGGTGTTTTTACACACACATTTCTCCTGCATGTTTGCTGTTACATCCTGAACTTTCTGTGTGTCTAAATCACTCACCCAGATCTTAAACATCTGGCTCTTTGAACTTCTGCATAAAACGTCTCCCAGAACTTTTGTGTATAAAAAGTTCTCCTGGTAAACTGCTTTGCTCCAGGCAGCTGTGGTCACTTGGTTTCCATGGCAGCC